>BSBK01007120.1:950000-1188479 GCA_027943335.1 Chamaecyparis obtusa | reverse complement strand
TTTGTGCATGCAAGGGTGAGCTGATAAGAGATGTGATTTTGGGGTAAATAAAATATTGTAAGAAAACTCTTTTAATTCAAACAAAAATTAACAAAGATAATATCTTCAAATTTTTAAAATAATAAATAAATAATCATCTTTTGTATTAATTTAAAAAATACAAAAATTAAAATTAATAATGATAATGTTTTTAAATATTGAAAATAATAAATAAATGTCTTTAATCAATTTCATTAGATTTAAACTTGAAAATTTAATATATTTAAAATAAATATTGTAACAAACTCTTTTAATCTAATTTAAGTTAAAAATAATAAAATATCTTCAAATTTCTAGAATAAAAAATAAAAAATCATCTTTCAAATTTATAAAATAATAATAAAAACATCTATCAAATTTTTTTTAAAAAAAAAAAAAATTCAGAAATAGAGATGATAGCAAAAAAAAAGAAAAAGATAAGAAGATAGTGTCTAATCCAAAAACATGATTGAAACACACACATAAATCAAATAAAAATAAAAATTTTCTTTATATTATTTAGTACACATACACATACATATATACTAATTTTAGAACACCTAAATTTTAACTTATAATAAAAGCTCATATTGTAAACTACACATCTAGTTCCCTATGCAAAATCTAAATTTAACAAGTCTTGAAAAGGTTGTGCAAAATCTGTATCCAATAAATAAAAGCTACAAACTGCACATGTAGTTCTCCATGCAAAATCTAAATTTAGTAGTCCTATTTCAAACTTATGCCAAACCTATGTGTAGCAAAATTTTGATTTTATTGATTGAAAAGAAATTAACTTTGCTTACATCTTTTGTTATAACTTAATTAGAAGAAACTACACACAAGAACGTTTGAGATAACTTTATTCATTGTGATCTTGCGACAACCGTCGATGGAGGGGACAACTCAATGTTTCTATCAGGTGGAACCATTTCATCTCATTAAATCATAGCCTTTTGACATGGAACATCTATTGGCATATATACAGTCACGCAATCGCAAAGAAAACATTTACTCATTGTGTTCTTGCGACAGCCATCAGATCTCTTTGAAGTGAAAATCAATGGTCATATATTAAAGTTGCAGACTAAAGGTTAGGTCTAATGAAAAATTCATGAAATTTTGTACATAATTTTTAAAAAAATTTCTCAACAATTACTCCTTTTTAATTTTACAAACATATTCAAATTTAACATATTTAAATTTCATAAATAATACATCCTTAACAAAAATTCTTTTACTCATTTATATGTTATAATTAATTTAAAAAAAAAAAATATTTTCAACTATATTCAAATTTAAAATTAAATTTAATAAAATTTAAATCAAATATATTAGAATAAAAAACTATTTCATTATATTCATAATTAAAGGTATTTAATTTTAACTTTTATTTACTATATATTTATATCAAAATATGGAAGCTCAAGCAGGGATAACTTTAAGAAACCCCTCCCGAAAAAAAAGCCTAAAATGCTGGCGAATCCAACATCTTGTGGGCAGGAAAATTTTAATATCGAGGGCGATTTTTTTGTTCCATATAGGGAAATAAAATATTATATGTTGGCGATTTTTTTCTTGCCTTAGCAAAAATCATTTTAAATGTGGCGAATTAATGTTTTTTTCACTGACGGATATATAAATGATGGCTATTTTTTCCCTTGCCAAAAATGAATTAATAATTTCAGAGGCAAATTACTTGTTTTGTAGGAAAATGAATAATAATGGTCTTGGCTAATCTTCAGTGGTAAACTGAAAAATTGTTTAATCTGGGCAGATGGGAAAAGATTCCCCAAATCGGCCCGAAATTCATCCCGGGCCGTCGATCTATCAGATTGTATTACTGTTACATGGTTATATTTATATTTTATTAATAATTATATGGCTATGATTATATCATATGGCTATAATTATATTATAGTATAAATAATTATATTATATGTTCTATTATATAATAAATAATTATAAATAAAAATAATATTATTTTTATAATAATAATAAATCTGGTGACGGGTCGTCGATCTATCAGATTGTATTACTGTTACATGGTTATATTTATATTTTATTAATAATTATATGGTTATGATTATATCATATGGCTATAATTATATTATAGTATAAATAATTATATTATATGTTCTATTATATAATAAATAATTATAAATAAAAATAATATTATTTTTATAATAATAATAAATCTTAAATGATTACATAATATAAGTAATATTATTTTTAATTGAATGCCAAAAAAACATATTATAATTTATAAAAAATACATTATTAAAATATAAAATATAAACCAATGCAGTTACATTAAAAAAAATTAAAAATATTTAAAAACAATAATAATTTAATAATTTAATTAAAAATAATAGAACATATGATATAATTATTTATACTATAATATAATATAATATAATTACAACCATATGATACATTGATATAATCATAACCATATAATATAATATAATTATAACCATATAATATTTATATAATATAATAATAATTAATAATAATAATAATAATGACCATCGAGTCTGAGTCATCGACGGCCCGGGATGAATTTCGGGCCGATTTGGGGAATCTTTTCCCATCTGCCCAGTTTCATCTGGAATCGTGACACGTGTCACGATTCCGGATGAATCTGGGCAGATGGGAAAAGATTCCCCAAATCGGCCCGAAATTCATCCCGAGCCGTCGATCTATTAGTCTTCAGATTGTATTATATTATATTATATTATATGGTTATGAACTTATGATTATTATTATTATTATTATTATATTATATTATTTATGTATTATTTAATATATTATATTATTTATGTAATATAATATAATAATAATAATGTTATTATTATATTATATTATTTAATATTATTTATGTAAATATATATTACATAAATAATATATTATTTATGTAATAATTATTATTATATTATATTATTTAATATTATTTATATGTAATAATATATTACATATAAATAATATTAAATAATACAATATAATAATAATATAATAATAATAATAATAATTATATTATAGGTTATGATTATTATTATTATTATGTTGTATTATTTAATATTATTTAATATTATATTATATTATATTATATGCTTATAAATTATAATTATATTATATTATATTATAGGTTATGATTATTATTATTATATTGTATTATTTAATATTATTTATAATATTAAATAATAAAATATAATAATAATAATAATAAATTTAATAAACATTTGATAGTCTATAGATCGACGGCCCAAGATGAATTTCGGGCCGATTTGGGGAATGCTTTCCCATTTGCCAATATTCATCCGGAATCGTGACACGTGTAACTTATGTACATTATTGAGTCTTGACAATTTATTACTGTTAGACGTACATTGTACATTAAAGTTAAAACCATTAATTACTTATTACTTTCATTTTAACTATAACTTCAAGTATTTACGAGAGTCCGATACGATAGCCATAGGGTTTTCAAATTTTAAATTTTCAAAGACTGGCAGAATTCCATTTTGTGTTCTGATTTCTGAAGACTGAAGTCTGAAAGTGTGACACTGTGAAACTTTGTTATCAGCCGACAACACCAATTATCCAATCTCAATTCCAGGTATTTAATTTTTTTCAAAAAAATTCCATTGCAATTTGCAGCAATAGAAATCTTGATTTTAATTGTCTTAGGTTTGCACTTTAAAATTATTTTGAGTAGGGCCTAAAGTCTAATAACCAGTAGCGCCAGGCATGGGCAAAACAAAGTCAAAAACCTCCCAAACGAGTGCACCCATAAAGGAAAAGAACACCATTATAGAACTCAGACGAGTGCTACAAACCCCAGGTTTCACCGATGAGTGTCATGATATTTTTGATCCTGTTATCCATGGAGGTTCTGAAATCATGGCAATTAGACATTCATTGTTTAGTAAGTGGAAAGATCCACAGAAGGGGAGAATTTATTACAAATATAACAGCAGTATTGGGGCATATACAAATAAACTAGCTGCTGTGGTTACTGGATTAGCAAACCTCGCTGTACCCGAAGTATTCCCTTGCCCTGAAATTGTAATGCTATGCGCTCATAATTATGATGAAAATAGAAAGGCAATTGTAAACCAAAACACTCAGGAGGAAATTTTATCAATAACTGAGAGTGAATTTCTGACTCTGTTAGACCTAGGGTTAGGGTTTAGAACAGAAAGCTCTAAGGAGCGCATTGACTTGGATAAACTAGCTCAGGCTTATGACAAGCTGGAAAGATCTTTTCAAGATTCATATATTAAGGGTTTAATACCCTCAGAGTCCACTACTAGTGTTACACTGGACAAAGACCATAAGCCTCCTTATCAGTATGATATTTTTGTGCCATGGGTTCAGAATACTATTTCTTTGTTATCATTTTGTCTAGGATTGGACAGTAACAAGGAAGTGGGGGCCAGTGTTCTTGAAATGATTTATAATATCCATTGTCAAGGGCAGTCAGTTGAGCAGGTAGATGTAAGATATAATTTTGTTCAGCACATTGTTGAATCTATGCAACAACAATTACTGATGATTAAACAAAGTACAACTACAGGCAAGACCAAGACATTTAGGTTCACAAGTTACTTGTGCTACCTTCTTTTAGCAAAGCATCGCCCAATATTTGAGACAGAGAACAACAAGCTTGGTATTGAGGTCTATAAGTTTGATGAGAGAACCCAGAAGAAATCAGAGACTCCAAGTCCAGTATATGAGTGGACACATAAGATGAGGATGACTGCTGCAAATAAAAACTACAACCATTTTGTAGACTTCTTTTTGGCACCTATTTACCAAAAAATCATAGGCACTTCGATGCCTAGATTTCCTGTGTCTTGTAAAGATTGCATTCAACTGGGAAGTCAGATTCAATTGGCTGACTGGTTCTTTATGGAAGAGTACACTCTCTTAAGGTTTTACGGTTCAGCGGTTGAACCCTGCAAACTTCCAATGCATGTTACAGAAAGGGTTTTTACACTGGAATATGTACGGCAGATGGAGAGCGCAGATGAACTTTTCAGTGGACAACAAAAGAAAATGATATTTCCTTCCTTGCCTTTCGCAATTGGAGGCCTCACATTTGAGAGAAAGGCTTTCAAACTGGCAAATGAATTGGTAACTTTTTTTGGCTTTGATTTTGTCAGTCACTGGAATTATGATCCACTGAACATAATACAAACGAGACTTATTGCCAATGGGAACTCTGCGAGCAAATATCAACATCAGGAGATGCCATTGATAGAAAAGTTTAAAAACAAGGATTCATGGGATGAGGTTAAGAAAGAGATGGAGAAACATGCAACAGAGAATAATATTTCAATGCAAGAATTGTCATCCCAAATTATGACATTGCACAAATCAGAGCCTCTGACATACTTAAATTTCTACAAGAAAGCATCTCAACCTTCTACGAGGTCTATGCCTAAAGAAATTAAAGAGGCATGCAAAGCTGAAATGTGGTGTCAACCCAAGATGACTGATTTCTGGAAAATGAGGCAAAATTTGGGTGAACCAAAGACATCAGCTGTTTTTGATGAAATTAAGGAGGATGAAATTTTCAGCAATTATTGGAATAAAGAGCATCCAACTGTACTATATGATTTTGGCAGTGACGGTGATAATGAAAGGCAGAAGGACCTCCAGTCTGATGCTGACATTCAAGGTATTCAAGATTCCGGGTCAACCAGGGGCAGAGATATTGTTACACTTCAAATGAGTGATTCTGTTAAACAAACGTATGGTAGAGGGGCAACTATGATACAAAAAATGGGTTATGCAGGTCTAGGGCCCATTGGTGCAAGTGGTGAAGGGATTTGGAATCCACTTCCAGTACCAGAGCCACCCAAAAGAGGATGTAAACCAATCATTGGACTCTCTGACAATGAAGATGATTCATCTAGAAAGGGAAAAAAACATTATGTCTCTGCTTCTGAAGGTCATCCCAAAACATTATTTGTTAAATCTTCGAATCCAGTTGTAGTTGATCCCACTGGCACTGGCACTGGCACTGGCACTAGCATGGATGAACCTTGTGCAAAAAAGCAAAAAGTTATGACAATTACACTACCAACAATGTCAGCGGTTACTTCACCAATGTATGCACCAGTAGCTTCTGTACAAAACCCAGAAAACAGTCCTAAAACGCCAGGATTTGGAATGGGCCATCTTCAGTATGTTGGCAATCCTCAAAATACAATTGTAGGTGGAGTAAGTTCAACTGGAGTTGGAGGAGCACACAAGGATACAACTGATAATTCACCTTTCAAACACTCAATTCTGTCAGCAAACCCAGATTTTAGTTTGAATGAATTTGCATCAAAGTTTGAACAGACAAGCAAAAGAAATAGGCAAATTATGAAGACTTTGAAAAGTGATGCAGTTGCTAAATGTCAGGGATCTACTAACAGAATATTTTCAACATATGATCCAAACAATGAAATGATGAACTTCATGGCTGTTATGCCCCTGGGTAGAGATAATATTCCACCATAAAATGTAATAAATCCTAACGATATACAAGTTACCAGTCTTCAAATGGATTTGTCAAAAGTGAAAAATATTGACAAAATCAATATATCTAAAGAGAGCAACAAAATGGTCTACTCTACACTTCTGAAAGTGGAGAGGGAAAACAAAAGGCTTACAAAGCAAATAGAAAAGTTACAGGCAGACCTTGATAATGTGAAGGCGAAGGAGAAAGCAGCAGACAATAGGTTCAAAGATTTGCAAAATAGGATAAAGAAATCTTCTCCTACAGAGGCAATTGTCCAGCAAGAAAAGATGAATGAACAAGTGGAAAAATTGACTAAAGAATTGGATGAGTGCCAAAAAAGACTTCAGGATGAACAAGCCTCTAGTGCACAGTTGTTCAAGTCTTTAGAGAGTAGTGCACAGGTCAAGAATAAATTGAAAACTGACCTGGACTATGCTGTCAAGGGAAATAATATTTTGAAGACTGAATTGGAGAATGAAAAGAAACAGTCGATGTCTAGGGCAAATATGATTTTTAATTTGCAAAAGGAATTGGGGAATGAGAAGAAAAAAGAGGAGTCTAGTGCAAAAACAATCAACAATTTGAATAAGCAATTGGAGAACATGAAACAAAAAGAGGAGTCAACTGCAAAAACTATCAGTAATTTGGAGAAGGAATTGGAGAATGTGAAGAAAACAGAGTCTAGTGCTACTGCAAACACTAACATAATCCACCAAATGAGGAGGGAATTGGAGAATGCAAAGAAAAAAGAAGAGTCAGTTGCAAAGAAAATCTTCAATTTGAGAAAGGAATTGGAGAACACGAAGAAAGAGGAGTCTACTGACTCTACTCAAAGACTCCATGATTTGAAGAAGGAATTGGACAATGCGAAGAAAAAGGAGGAGTCCACTGCAAAGGCAATCCATGATTTGAAAAGGGAACTCGGGGATGAGAAGAAAAAAGAGGTAACTGCTGCAAATACAATCCAAGATTTGAAGAAGAAATTGGAGGATGAGAGGAAGAGAGCAACTAATTTGCAAGGGCAAGTAGAGGAAATACATAAAAAGAGTGAAAAAGAGATGTCTCAAATGAAGAAAAAGATGGAGAATGTAATGGCAGAAAATAGAGCGACCTCTTCCAAAGACCATCATGTGAAGGATACTATAATAAACATGGTTAAGCTTATCAAACAAGAAAATTGGGATAAAATAATGAAGAACACTGATAGTTTGTTTGAATGGCTTGATTTAAATAGCAATATCAGACTTCTCTTTGAAAATGTAAAAAGTGATTTTTTTGGTAAAAGACAAATCTTCACCAAATCCTTAAAAAATGTTTCTGACCAAATTTTGAGTAAAGTAAAGATATCCAGTGATAGGGATTTGGCAAAGCATGGAATAAACAGCCGCTTGGATGCCTCTGTAATGACCATTGATGTCGGTCACCATTGTGAACAACTAACGGAAATGGGTGAAGCTCTCAAATCTGTTTCCAAAGAATTGAAGAAGATGAATAACATCATACTGAACTTGCTGAATGCTGGATTACCAAATCCAGCTGACTCAAATGCCAGATTCATTGGAAATGAAAATTACATGAAAAGGTTGCAGGAGAGCATGAATCATGATTTAGGCAACTTGCCTGAGGATACCACTCCAGAAGGAATTGCAAGTTGCATCAAACCACTGTCAACAATGAATGAAGTTGTAGATAAATTCCTCGATTCATTTAAAAATATCTCTCAGAAGTATTTATTGTTGACGAGGTTACAACTATTTAGCTACAACCTCAAACAAATGGAGCCACCAAATGATGCAGAATGGAGCGCCCTAAAGAAATTCTTAGAAGCTGGGTCATCTTCTGAAACTGAAGCTGTTACTGTTGCTGTCATTGGCAGTCATGACTCATAGCTGATAGCACTAAGAAGTAACAACTCAGTAAGTGATAGTACTATAATCATTTTGTTACTTGTTTCTCTTTAATTTCAAATTTTGGATTTAATTTCAACTTTGTTTAATGTTAATTGTTACAGGAATCAAGAGCCAGCATATTAGGATAGTTGGGCAGCCAGGCACTGGCATACTATTACTACATAGTAGATGGAAAAAATTTCCCTACTAGAAAAAATTGTACAATTGGCAATGTGATTGTACACACATAATGTATTATGTAGTAATAATCTGATTATATATACAATTACAAACTGACCTACAGCTATTGTTGCTCCCTTATATCTGCAAAAGGGAATTCAGGGTCATTTCAATTTGACGTTGAGTCATTTGCAAAGGGTTGTAATTGTTTGTAATTGACAATTGTTAAATGTATTATGTTACAGGCTGATTTATAATTATAAATTATAATACAATTTTTTTTAAATAGAGCTTATTCTGTTAAATGCATTATGTTACAATTTCTTAAAGAAACTAGAATCAATGAAAATCTCAACATGTTACAAAAATACAATCAATGAAAATCTCAACATGTAAGTTTGTATTATCAACATGTTCAAAAAAAACATTTAAGCATCTATAAAAGGACAGTGAAACTGTGAATGAAGGCTATAAATTGACTTCTACAAACATAATAAATTAGTAGATAGAGTCTTAGATCAGAGCTACTACTTCTAGCCTACTACTTGACTCACAGAAGTTAGAACTTGAGGTTGAGAAGCTGCTATAGTTGCCATTCCGCCTGGACCGGCTCAGCATCACTATCATCAGAATCCTCCTCATTTATTGCATACAACATTTGATTGTTCGTTGTGTTTTCTTCAGATTCACTGTCAGCGTCAGACTCACTATGCATGCCAAAGTCAACATCATCTTCATTGCTTCCAATATCAGGATATGAACCACTGCCACTACCATTGCCACCACCACTACCACTGCCACTTGGGTTTGAAATGTTGGCAATCCCTCTTCTTTGACATCATTTTCTCCAAATGCTGACAGCCCTGTCATAAGGGAAATTTTCTACCTTATACCTAGAATTATAGAGCCTCAGACAATTATCCAAATTTTTGTCTAATTTGTTTCTAACCTTTGACTTCAGGAAGCCCAAAGTACTGAAAACTCTCTCATCCTCCACTGAACCCAATATCATTGTCAAACATAAATCGGTAAGCTTGAAATATTTTGGTATTGCCTCTCTCAACTGATTGCTCTCACCAAGGTTTTTCCAAAGCTTTGTTACCGCTCCCTCTTCATTTGGGTTCTCCATAAGAGCATATTGTTCCCTCATTATGTTTGCAAAAGAATATGATTGATCTCTCAGTCGAGATTCATCTAAAATTCCATTTATAGTGATTCCATTGATTACTTTAGGTTTGCAAAAATGCTGAATCAGAGTCGTCATCCTTCTTCGAAAATCAGTCGGACAGTTTAGAGACCAATATTGTGGAAAAACAATTGACATTGCTTCGAGCAGTTCCTCTGGAGGGAATCTGTCTCTGATTTCTGATGAAAGATTGTAGCAAACTCGCTTGACAGAGTCAAGCACAGAGTCTTTGATCTTCTTGAAGTCTTCACTTGTAACACGTGAAAGTACCTTCTCTGGTTCTGATTCAACTTCACTTCCTGCTTCGTCGGGGTTGACGCGGGCATAGTACTGCATTGGTATGTCAACTCCACATACCCTGGCATATACCTCATCGTTTGCACCAATATGTAAAAAGTTCCCAGGATTGTTCAAATCTGTGATTTCTATCCACTTTGCAAACTTTGATTCATCTAATGGTAGTAATCGATACAGAGTATCCAGGCTACTACATGTCATTTTACGCAGCTTATTATATTCTGCAATGTACATACCTCTTTGTTGAACCTTTTTTATAATATTTCTCATGTCCTGTAGCATGGGGAGAATAGCTGCTAAAGTTAAGAGTACCTTAACATTAGTTAGGCTTGAATATAGCTGAGGGAATCTGTCTCGCACAAAGTGGATTAGTCCAAGCAATGACGGGTATTCAGACATTACTCGATGTGTCGGTCCATCCAAAGAGATCCATCTAGTATCATTGTCTTTAAGAAGCTTCTTCCCATCAGTAAGTCCTTGAGAAAAGTGTTGAAATTCCCGGACTCGTTTTGGACTTCGATAGAAGTATTGGTAAATCTCTTTGATTAGAGATTCCACTTTACTTACACAACCAAAATTGCTAACAATTCCAAAAGCTAGATTCATTCGATGGGCCATGCAATGAATGGGAATAGCGTAGGGTGCCAAATCATCCTTGATCTTTTTGCAAAGACCACCTTTATGACCTTGCATAACCGAAGCTCCATCTGCTCCAACACACACCAACTTTTTGGCAATCTCCATGCTATCCAAAGCTCCAGATTCAATTAGAGTAGTCTTTAATAATTCATATAAATTTTCAGCTGTCGCACTACAATTCAATTTAGCAACAGATAGTATAAATGGTTGACGACAAAGATTGTTTACAGTATAAACATGCATGCACACCCAGGAAGTATTATCAATTGCTGTAACTTCATCTAGAGACAATGCAAAGAAATTTGAGTCTTTTATTTTTTCCTTCATATCTTCTTTTTCAACCTGTGCAAGACATCTAGCCCATTCCCATCCGCTGTTTACTGACCAGTGACTGTTCGGATAGTTTTGAGTTTTCAAAAAGTGCAATAAGGCAGGAATTGAAGGGTAGTCTATCATAGGACGTCCTCTACTCAATAAATAAAAGACCACACTTAATTGAACTACTTTTCCCATATTTTGCACTTCCGTTGCTTTCCCAATGAAATCTTCAATGGAACCTTTTACTGCAGAACACTTATCCCGTAATTGCTGGTGTAACTCATATTTTTCGGCATTCCTGATATGCAGACAGTTGTCCTTTGTTTTCCAAGTTAGCACGGATTTTTCAACTCCATCTATAATTTCCTTCTTGTAAACTTTACCGACATGCTTTTCTATGGTATCAATTTTAAGCTGCAACCTCTTCTCCTTCTTTGTTATCTCTGTGCAAATGTTACATCTGCATTCAGTAGGAGGCGCACCATCAATTGGATTGGGCACTGGTTCAATGAACCAGTACTTTTCCACCCATTCTAACTGAAAACTCCTTTGGGACAGATCCCAGCGAGATCGATCTTTCGTCGATCCCAATTTTCTTTTCCCCTTTTGTGCATGAGCATGATTTATGGAATCAGTTTTGGTTTTCTCACCTGACTGGTCCAGGACCAACTCCAACTCTATAATCTCAGTTTGTGACTCCCTACTCAGGGGAAGTGCCTCCAAATCGTGTTCAAGTTCGTCCTCGACTGAGATATCAGGTTCACCAACTTGAACTTCAATATGGTCTGAGGGTCCAACTTGTGATGAATCTCCTTTTTCAACTGGAGATCTAACTTGTGAATCTTGTAGCTTGCCAACATTTCCACCACCAAAATACGCTGCTATGGTTTTGCGTTTTGGTAATGGTGGCTTCTCTTGGCATTCAGGGATCCTACCAGAACCCCTGTTACCCCTCTTATTTGACATGGCAAACCGATAAAGGCTGCAAAAAATATATCAACTTAGTTGTTGAACAAAAGACTCAACTACTTAGACTACATATAATAACAATAATATGATTCATTCTCAAAAAATGGGTTCTACTGCTACGGTACTACAGTCTACGGTACTACAGTCTATGGTACTACCCAAGGGCCAATATAATTCACAAACCTATAGGCTATCTTAGCATTACACTAGACAGTAAAACTAAAAAAATAACCAGTACCACTGTACCAGTGGTCCAGTACCACTGTTGACATAAAAAATAAATTAAAAAGCACTTGCCTTTTAAAAAAACCAGGGTCCACGAGTTAATGGCCAATGCACTCAACACTCTGAAAGTTCGGCAGCAATAAGAAATGCCAGTCTCCAGACCAGAAAAGAGCGAACTGTGTAGAATAATAATATTTTATAGTCCAATCTAGGTTGGCAAATTAGGCGGGATTAACAAGCGGGAATTTCAAATGCAGGCGAAACGCACCTTCCTATGCAAGCCCACAGTAGGAAACAGTTGGCTAAACGGGGCTGGTGGTCGACACACGTTCGGAAAATGGTTGGCGACGCCCAACCCAAGGGAAAATTAATTGGTTGTAGTAATGGCGAAAGAACGTGGGCCAATAAGAAACAGCATGCAAAAGCTGGCGATATGTTTAAAATAAATGTATCCAAAACGTATATTGCATTGGCGATTGCACCGATAGTTTTGACCAATCATGTGATAACTAATGGGCGACTACCCCGGGCGTTGGACCCAAATCTAATAAATATCCGGCGATGTAGTTGACTTGCGTTGCGTGCTCTATTCGCCAAATGACGATTGACCCGTCAGACGGGATCGCCAAAAGGCGAAGATTCGCCACTAAAGTTATCTCTGAGCTCAAGTACATTAAACATTATTTCTATCATTCATTCCAAATATAACAAAAACATATAAAAAATTGCAGTTATAAAATGAAAAAATGTTTATATAACAAAAAATTATTAAATTATTAAAAAAAATTACAATTGCTATTCTATAAAATTCAACAAAAACAATTTAAAATTTAATCAATAACAAAAACATAATAAAATAAAATAAAATTCTATATAATAAATATTCAATCGTATTCTATACTTTTTTAGCAAATTAAACTAACACAAATTTAAATTAAACAAAAAACAATATTAACCACATTTCAAAAAATGTTTACGAAAATTAAATAAAGATTAAATCTAAATTATTACTTGAATTAATACTCTTGAAAATATTATACAAAATCATTAATACATTAAATACCCAATACAACCTAAAAGAAATACATTCAAGGTGAACACATAAACTCAACGATTTCGGATATAATAGTTCGAAACATCTAAATCCGATTATCCAAAACATTTAATTAAATTACAATATTTGCAATTGTATTTCTATTTCAATATTCTATTTCAATATTTAATTTCAAACTATATTGAAAATTTATAGTTATGTTACTAAATTATTAACTGTACCACATATAACATAAGTTAACTGTCTCAGATATCACATAAGATGACATCGATATTATACAACAATTTGTAAGCCGACTATATGTGAAATTATACAATCATAAATGCAGACCCTAAATAAAACTATATCAAAAACCTAACACCCACAACCCTAATCAATCATCTAATTCTAAAGAGAAAAACCATAAACTCATCAATTAATAAAGATAAAGAAACCAAAATGAAACATAAATATGATCCTTGATGGCCTGCCGCATTTCAAGTACAACAAACTCCCTACCGCGCAGGATAGCTTCCTCTATAAATTGACTTAATACTAAAAACACCACGTCAACCTTTTCCCCAAAATCCTGCAGTCGACTTCCTTCAACCAAATTTCCATCCCACAATTGCCACACACTCCATTAAAATTATACCATTAAATTAAACAATCGAGAATCCTTCAAATAAAAATTTGGGAACGACTATATCAAGAATCCCTAATTCAAAGATCAAGAATCCTTCACACCCTGTAGAATTCCCACCTCACAGATCCCTAATTAAGCAATTGCAATGACAGTACCCTTCACTGTAAAAAAAAAATTGCTCTTTTCCTCTCCAATTCTTCAACTCAGTCATAGTAGGCTTATGTGGGTTTTGTGCAAAACACAATGCACATGTGTCATCTATGCACCTAATTTTCTTCCACGTAACAACTACATGCACAATATTACCAGCTATTCTGCCAGAGGCTCATATGAAATTGTGTCATTTTTCTCATATCTGCAACCCCATCTTAATACTGATGCCTCAGAGATTACATGAACACTATTCATTCGCTCAATCTCTAAAAGAACAGTGAGTTAAGTGAATGATTCAGAGATCAGACGAACACTATTATGAGAAGGTAACTACAGTTAGTATGCTCAACTAGCGATTGAGCGAAAGGCATTGAGTCTCTAGATCTCGTAATCAAACTAAAGTTAAGACAATATTAACAGATCACGAGAATGTACTTAGTCGCTGAATCTCTAAGAAAAGCCAAGGTCAAGTCCAAGATTTAGAGATTCAGAGAGAGCTCTTGGTCGCTAGATCGCATCGTTTACAAATTATATTATATATAATATATTTATTATATTATTTATTTTTAAAATTCTAGTAAATTTATATTATTTTATATATACCTTATATTCAAAGTTTTTAAATAAAAATATAAATATTATTTAAACTATATATAATATTAAATTTTAAAAAATTAAATTTGTCATTAATGATATAAATTAAAATCAATATAATTTTTTACATTTATTTTTTTAATAGAAATTAATTTTGTTTATGATATTAAATATTTTATTTTCATCATAATTAATAATTTAAAAAAAAATTAATTTGAAAATTAGTGAAATATAAAATATTACAAAAAATTTAATACTAATATTTACTCTATTATAATATCAATATACAAATCTTTTCATAACATACAAAAAAAACATAACCTAACAAAAATTTAAAAAAAAATCAACACATGTAAAACATGTAACTAAAAAAAATCCACTTCACATATATTATGTGGACAACTTGCATACCAAATTGCAATTACTACTATTTAATACACATACATATATACTAGTTTTAGAACACCTAAATTTTAACTTATAATAAAAGCTCATATTGTTAACTGCACATCGAGTTCCCCATGCAAAATCTAAATTTAACAAGTCTTAAAAAGGTTACGCAAAATCTGTATCCATTAAATAAAAGCTGCAGACTGCACATGCAGTTCTCCATGCAAAATCTAAATTTAGCAGTCCTATTTCAAACTTATGCCAAATCTGTGTGCAGCAAAATTTTGATTTTATTGATTGAAAAGAAATTAACTTTGCTTACATCTTTTGTTATACCTTACTCAGAAGAAACTGCACACAAGAACGTTTGAGATAAAGCAGGAGAAAAACAGTAACGAAATTCATTTTTATTAAAGCAAAGCCACTGGAAACTGCACATACAATATGAATACGGAGGACGGCTCTGAATATAATGAATACCACTCCCTCCACAGATACAACAAAGAAAAAAAACATTATTAAAGAAATAATCATGTGTAGTACAACGCTCAGGGATATCGATTTCTCTCATCACTCCTGTTATTCAACGCTCGACACCCCGCTGAATAAACCGAATCCAAAAAGAAGACCACCACAATATTGATAATAGCAATTGTTATCCAGTGGGGCTTCAGCTTTGCCAGCACACCTGCCTTGCATGAATCGCAGTTATAACACAGTTGATCCTGCACATTACTCCATCTGCTACAATCCATATTTGTTATGTTGCCTGTCGTGGAAGTCCAATAAGTTGCATTCACATACACAAAATTACACGAGGTCGGAGGTTTGCAGCAACCCGACTGCAAAAATCAATTCAAATTCCACAAGGGGGATCAAGACCGTAGTTTTCGTGAAATGAAAAACGCAGAAGAATGCTCAAATTCTCCATAATTACAATATTTAAACTAAAAAAAGCAGGTTTTAGGCGTGGAAGCTCAAGCGAGTTACCTGAATTGGGGATAAATTTCTTTTGTAGAATTCCTCTGCAACTTGGCCGACCGAATCATGAGCAAGTTTGTTGCATGCATTGGAATCCTGAAGGCAGCTCTTGATTTTGTTCCAGTGGCTGCTCTTCCCCACTCTCTTCTGCAGCCACTTCGAATAATCTCCCAGCCTGTATTCTTTGTACCCTCTACTGGAAACGGCATGCCCAGCGCCTTTCCTGGTGACGACGAAGGCAAAGACAGTGAAGGAGAACAAGAGCATAATAACCAGAGACAAGGCGAACATGTAAAGCCAGAGCAGGCACGTGGCTCTGTAGCAAGCGCAGATGAAGCCGGCGAGAGAGAGGAGCATGAGAAAACCCCCAATTGCAATGATCGGCCATTGAAGAAACTTCTCGCACTCAGTGTCTGCTTTCGTTGCGAGCCATATTCCTCCGCCCAAGGTTGGAATGGACAGGAGAAATGTGATGAAACTAAGACATCCGAAACGAACCATTCTCAAATGTCTTTAAACGAAGAAAAAAGAATTGCAGCAGTGGCTGAGTAAGAAGAATAGAATGTAAATTAGCGCAGGGCCCTTTATAAAGCCGTGGCTAGACGGACGGCGAAGAGGAAGCGTCGGCGGGACTTTCTTGCAGAAAATAAAAAAACAAAACGAGAATATACCCAATAGCAGATAATAGTTGCACAGCATTACGACCAAAACTGTAAACTACAGTTAGTCTATTAAAATCAACAAAAAAAACCTAAGAAGAAAAACATCTAACAAAAATCTAACCTGTTTTATCCTTAATTTAAAACAATAAATCTAACAACAAAGCTAATAAAATTAAAAATATATGTCATTCAACATTCCTTTATGTTATTTTATAATAACCTTAATTCTATTTCTAACCCTAACAAAATTTTCACACCAATATTAAACTTTGACCATGACCATAAAGTTCACCTTAACACTAAACCCTAACCCTAATCATAATATCAAATATAAACCTAACTCTAACCATAATATAAAATTTAACCATGAAATAAACATTAAGCTTAATTATTGGTATTTCTTCTATTTTAAATATAATATTAAATATATTGAAAATTCATATGATATAAATTTTGATAATTTTTTACAAACCTTTTACTCATTTTTACAAATGTATAGACTTCCATAAATCTATATTTTAACTAAAAACTGTAACCATTTATTTTATAATAATCCTAATTCTATTCCTAACCCTAAAATTTTTTTCACACCAATATTAAACCTTGACCATGACCATAAAGTTCACCTTAACACTAAACCCTAACCCTAATCATAATATCAAATCTAAACCTAACTCTAACCATAATATAAAATTTAGCCATGAAATAAACATTAAGCTTAAATATTGGTATTTCTTCTATTTTAAATATAATATTAAATATGTTGAAAATTCATATGATATAAATTTTGATAATTTTTTACAAACCTTTTACTCATTTTTACAAATGTATAGACTTCCATAAATCTATATTTTAACTAAAAACTGTAATCATAATCCTAATTATAACCCTAGCCCTTTAAACCTAACCTAAAATTGAATCCCTAACACTAAAGATTATTATAACCCTAGCCTTAACCTAACCCAAAATTGAATCCCTAATACTAAACATTATGTAAACATTAGCAATGACCATAATTCTAACTAAAATACTAAACCCTAACCTATACCATTATACTAATTGTAATCCTAACCCTTACCCTAACACTAAGTGTAATCATAATTTTAACTATTTTTCCAACCTAAGAATGATGTGAAACTTAACTATACCACTAACCTAAACCTTAACCATGATGTAAACCATAACCTCAACCCTAAACCCTAACCCTAATCCCCACTATATTCATAACCTAAACCCTAACCCTAACCCTAACCCTAATCATAATAAAGAATTAAAAAAACTTAACCCTAATGCTAACCCTAATTGTGATATAAACCTTAACCTTTAATATGAACCCTAATTATAACCCTAATCAGATTAATTTATTCAATATTTTATGCACGCTGCGATTGCTACTAGCTAATATATAATACGCTGAGATGTATTAATAATTTAGAATAGTTTTAAAATAAAATATATGATTTAAAAATTTGATTTTTATATCATTTATTGCATATTTATATTAATTTATTTATTTTAAAATAAAATATATGAATTTAGAAACTCTTTTAATTTATTTGAGATTTTTGCTTTTATAATTATTTTAATTTTACATACATTTTTATCATAAATAGAAGTTTCTATTTGTATATTATTATTGATTTTAAATATTTTCAGATAAAACATATAGATTTATTTTTTAATTTTTAATTTTATATATTATATATTAAATGTATTATGTTTAATACATGTATTATAATTATATTGATAAAATATTTAAATTTAAAATTATTTATTTAATGATTTAATATGATGGATAGGGGTGATGGTCAAATTCTATAGAAATGACTTAAAACTTTATTAATAATTAAAAAATATTTTAAAATAAAACAAAAGATAGATAAAAAAAAATATGGTGCTATTTTAAAAAGAAAAGAAAAATATTAAAATAATTAAATATTTAAAAAAAAAAGATAAACATTTAAAATTGTAAATCTTCACATTTAAAATTGTCCAAATTTGTTTACTCTTGAGATTCTATTTCATTTGGAAAGGAAAAAATAATGATTGTTCTAACAAAAAAAAATCCAATTAATTTATAATGTGACTAGTTTTAAAAAATTGTATTATAGAGGTGGGAATTATAAGAGTTAATTTTTATATAAACAAGAAATATTTATTTTTTATCTTTTTAATAGTTTTGTTTAAATTTTTTTTGATGTTGAGCAAATTTTTAGGAGTAGTAGTTTTTTTATTTTTTTAAAATTTTTTTTATTATTAAAAAAAGTCTATTTTAAATATGTTTACTTTTTTATTTATAATATTAAAAAAAGTGATTCAATTTTAATAGTTTTTTAATTTTTCACAATATAAGTAATCTTTATAATTATATAAGTTGGTTGAAAATTATTCTACTTTTTATTAATATTTTTTAAAAATCACAAATTTTTATCAATAAAGTGTATCTAGATTGAGAAAATATATTAAAATCATAAAAAATAAATACAATAGAGTCTTAATGATGTCTTAGTAGCACTCCAAGCCAGTTAGCCTCAAAGTGTATTAAAACCATCCCTTCTTGCTAGCAGCCGATCCCTATGGCTACATACTAAGCTTTTTGTATAATGAAAAGTAGTTGTAAAAGAAAAGTTTAGACATACATACATTCATACATTTTCTTATATCTTATGGGAAATTATACAAAATACCTAAACAAATCCCAATGTATGATATTTTGTGTGCTATTTTCCAAGTGTTATGTGTCAAGACCCTCCTTTTTACCATTACTTGAAGATTCAAGACATACAAATTACCCTAGTTGGTTTCATGGTTTATTCCTCCATTCTTATTTTTTTGCACAAATAAATTGAACAAAAAAAAAAGAAAAAAGGAAAAAAAACATGCATCCATGCATTAGCTATTAGGGAAGTATTATTCACCTTCATAAAGGGCTTCAAAGCTCACAATATTGAAATTTTTTTTTATTTGGGCTATTAAGACCCATCAATCTCCATTCCTACCTTCCTCTTTAGGAATTTCTTCCCAACTGTGGCCCACCTATGCTAGGCCATGCTCCCCAAACCAAGGATGAATGAATACTTCACTTTAGCCTCCCTTGCAAATAGCTTGGATACCTTCTCCAAGTGCTCAAGTCACCAAAGGATTGAAATCATCCTCCAAGACATCCACTTTAAACACAAACATTAGTAACAAAAAAGCTTACACTTTCTCCTTGACAAAATCTAGGGCCATATATTTTGTTTTCACTAGTATTATTTGTTCTATGTTTTTAGCATGGAATGTTGGGATAATTGAGTTATCCAATATTTCCTCCTTCTTTATTACCAACTCTAGGACCAATTCACTCTTTGCCCAATGCATGGCTTCCGAACTAGTGTTCAGGTTTTCAAGGATGAATCTCCCTTTGATGAACCTTGTCTGAGTTGGAGAAATAAAATCATTCAATAAACTCCCAAGCCTCCTGGAAAGAACCTTAGCAATCACCTTATATGATAAATTCAAAAGTGTAATGGGCATCCGATTTTTAACTAGAGATTTATCACCATCCTTGGGGAGCATCTTGATAACACCCCTATTGATGTCAGCACCCAGGGAGCCTTGCTTGAAGGCTTCCTCATATGGTTTTAGCAACTCTTGTCCAATCCTTTCCACATCATGTTTATAAAACTTAGCTAGGAGTCCATCTAGTCCGAGGGCTTTATCATTGGCCAGAGACTTGATTGCATCCTCAATTTCCACAATTGAAACTGACAAGTTGAGTCTATTAGCCTCCACATCCTTAATCTTTTTGGGGACCAGCTTAAGACATTCCTCCATTTTTTTGATATTATGTTCACTAAATTCTGAGGAAAATAGTTTTTTATAGAAACTATAGAAAGCTTCTCTAATGCTATTTGGATCCATAGAGACTTCCCCATTGATCTGGATACCTTCAATGCGCTCTCTTTTATGTTTGAATATTTAGAACCTTTATCACCACCTTTCATCCAATTCATCCTAGCTCTAGTCTTCTGTCCATTAATTTAATATTGTTAACTGTTCCTAAGCTAGCATTTAACTTCCTTAATCTTCTCCTCCAATTGTGGGTCAAACCCCTTATTCTATAACTCTTTCACTGAAGAGTTAAGGGTACACTGCAGTCATGGTTCTACTGGACTTCAAGAAGGCATATGACATGATTGAGTGGCCTTTTGTTATGGGAATGCTAAAGGCATTCAGATTCCCTCCATACTTTTGTAAATGGATTAATATCTTGCTCACATACTCTTCTACAGTTATAGATATAAATGGAGAACTCTTTGAAAGCATCACTCTCCAAAGGTCCATCAGGCAGGGGTGCCCAATTGCCCCAGCCTTGTTTGTTATTGCTGTTGATGCTCTATTTTATATTCTAAGAGCCCCTCAGTTGGGTCCCCCTGTAAAAGGAATTACTCTCCCTAATGATGAATCTTTGCTTAATGCCCAGTTTGCAGATGACATGACTTTGTTTATTATCTTGGAAGAGGAGAACTTTGACAACATTCTATACAGACTATAGTTCTTTTGTGATGTCTCAGGAGCCAAAGTGGCTCCACACAAATCTTCGATCATTGGATGGTCTTCTGCTCCTCCATTCTCTATTGATCCATCCCTCAAAGATATGTGGAACTAGCTATATGCCAAAATTGAGAAGAAGTACATCAAATGGCAGACACACACATTATCTCTGGTTGGTAGAGTGCACATTGTGCAAAAAATTTTGTCAGCTCATCACATTTATTTTTCATCGACATGGCTATTCTCTAACTATTAGATTGGGTAGATTGAGAGAATTATGAAAGACTTTCTTTGGTTTGACGGTCTTGGCAAAAAGAAGAGGCACTATGTCAAATGGCAATGGTGCTATATGCCAAAAATTAAAGGGGGCTTGGGCATAAGAGATTTGAAGGATCGAGGTATGGCTCTGGCCTCCAAATGGGTTACACAAGTAGTGACGGGTGATGAACCATGGAAGGTGTTGATCAGAAACAATATCAATAGATCAGTTATTAAGAAAGGTAAAGGATGGAAAGATGTGCCTCTCTGGGACAAGTTAATGGGAACCATGAATTTATCTTTTTTTGGTTTCAAGGTGTTTTAGTCCATACGGAAAGCTTGGGTTTAGGTTAGGGATCTTCTCCTATTCAGGGGTGCCAGTGGTGGCCCTCCTACATACTCTGTGGTAGATAGATCAGTTTGGTGGGGGGT
Organism: Chamaecyparis obtusa; assembly: GCA_027943335.1. Taxonomy (NCBI): domain Eukaryota; kingdom Viridiplantae; phylum Streptophyta; class Pinopsida; order Cupressales; family Cupressaceae; genus Chamaecyparis; species Chamaecyparis obtusa. The sequence continues at coordinate 1,166,556 of BSBK01007120.1, read as the reverse complement.
GGAGGCAAACAACAAGCCCTTGGCTTTGACTCAAAGCTGCTCTGCTAAAAATTGGGTGAAATATGGTATCTCTAATGTGTAGGATGTTTTGATTGACAATAGGCTAGGTGAGTGGGAGGAGCTATCCAACAAATACCATATCCCTAGCTCACAGGAAAAGAAAAATTCCATTTTATCTAAGTCTATGGGTCCTTTTTTTCCTGGCAAATGTATGAACACTAGACAATTCATGCAATGGGTCAAATGGAAGGATGGTAGTGAGTTCCACAAGATCTCTTCTAAATAGATTTATGATATGCTGAAAGATAAAGGTGATATTTTTGAGAGGGTGAACCTTGGTTGGGGGCTGGATATCCTGATCTCTAAATGGAAAATCTTTTTTAAATTTTTTTGGCACTCCCCTTGTGAACCTAAGAAATCCTATTTTAGATGGCTTATGCTCTTAAAGAAGCTTGCTGTGGGTAACACCTTGCCCCATGATTTAGGAGAGCCTATCTGGTGTGATTTTTGTTCTGTTCCCGAGTCTTATGAGCATTTATGTTTTAATTGTGCCTATGCCCGGTGTATATGGTCTATCTTCCTTGGGTCTCTTGTTGATTGGAATTGCAAACCTAGCTTGTCATGGTCTGAAATTATTGCTGGTTATGTTGAGTCTTTTGATTTAAAGATGAATTCTTTTTGGTCTGCTCTTGTGAAATTCTTTGGTTTTTATGGAAAGAGCGGAATAGTGAGATATTTTAGAAGAGAAGGAGATAGCTTACTAAGTTTGGATGTAAACTCACCCACTTTCACATCATGCCACAAGTTGCTGCTGCCTTAGAGATTTCTAAGGATAGGTTTATGATTCTCATGAGAGAAGGCCAACTGTTGATCCACAAAGAGGACATTGTTTCATGCCAATAATTTTCCATGCACAAAGATATGCTTTGATAGAGGGAGCTTGAAATCCTTAACCAGTTCATCAAAGAGATGCATCTTGAAGATAGAAGGCTACCAGGACTTGATTTAGCATGTTTCTTGACCTGATAGAAAAGTTACAGTTACTCAAAGGAATGTAGTTCTTTTTTGTATTAACAAGCATCAGTTGTATTTTGTAATATATTATCAGAACATACAAAATGTTAGATATGTAATGATCTAATTTAGTTCTATAGGTTATGATTTGATGTAAGTATTTTATACCGAAAACTATGATGTAATCCAGTTTATCAACTATGTTAATACAAAAAAAACTCTAGGACCAATTCTTCCAAATTCTACCCTATTTGCCACTATACTGGCCATAGTGGCTACCTCTTTATTAGCCTCCCAATAGATGCGATTGATTGTAAAGACACCAAAAAATCTTAGAAGCTCTATTTCTCTACCTATAATAGTGTTAAGCCTCCAATTTCACGTCAAGATAGACTTATTGTATTCACGACAATCGCTAAGTCTCCTTATATTTCAATTTTTTAGATTTCCAAGTCTTTGCATATTAGTATTCCCTTTATAAATTATTTGAATTATGCCATGTTATTTATATCTTCTTCTAAAGGTAAAATGAACTTGGCTAGAATTGATCCACCCCAGAAGTGGATGACACATAAAGGCACCTAGATTACAATGGGATGCATCATTGAAGTTAAACTTAAATCATCCAAAATGAGGAGGTTCCCAAGAAATATGTGTTCTTGATTCCATGCTTTCTCAACCACCTTTGCCAAAGAAGTCTTGAATCTTCACTCCATACTAGAAAATTATAATCTTCCCATTCCAATTTGTGAATAGGGCATCTCTCAATGTGCGTGACACTAACCTCCTATTACAACTTCCATAATAGCTTTGTGCAGGAGCACCTAGAGCTTGGACTTGTTCAACCATCACATTTTGGCTTGGAAAGTCTTCTCAAGGCTTATGTTTAAGTTGAGTTTTTTTAGGGATTTTTTAGTATAGTTTTTTTTAGTCTTCAATGTTGTGTGTTTTGTAGTGGGAAGTTGTGTCCAAAAGACCCTACTATTGTGGTTGCAAGACAAATAGGGAAAATTGGTGAAATGACACCTAGAGTGTATAAATTGATCCATTTGAGTTGTGTTTAGGCTTAGAATGGATTTTGGTGGTAAATTAGAAACCATACTTTGAGGTTAGAGAAATGTAATAGGTGAAATGTCAAAAGATGTAAAAGTTGTCGAGCAACTTTTGCAACTTTGAAAAGTTGCTCGACAATATTTTTGACAAAAAGTTGCAAACTTCCTTAAGGAAGTTATGGGTCAGATTGAATAGTTAGGATAGGTCAAGGGGACATATTTAAGGATTTTTCATGCCTTGTATGAAGGTTGGACAACTTTTGGACATATTTCCCAAGAAGCATAATCAGACAATTTTTTGTGATAGTTGCGGTTTCTTATTTTTAAGCTGCAGAAGTATTGAATGGATTGAATCCATCTTATTTTCAATGTAATTACCAAGATTCAGTTATTTTCAATATGTTAGGAATAGTTTAGTCTTTTCATTTTGAATTTGAAGTGTAAGTTAATTATGTCCTTATTCTAGGTTCACTGGTCCAGTTAGGGTTGTATATACAAAATTGACTCCATATGAAATTCCTACTATGGTAAATACCTAAGCCTTGGGGGATTGGAAATGGGGTCTATGTACATAGTTTTTAGTTTTTTTAGAAACTTCAGAGTGCCAACAATGAATTTTAACCTCTTTCCCTAGGCGAGCTTGTTCATAGCCCGACTAGGGAAACAATAGTGACAGTGAGATAAACTTGCAGGAGTGGATTGAAAAGAGTGATCCAACACTTTGGTGGTGTTTATGAGACCCTTGCAGAGCTTGGAGAATGAGTTGGATGAGTCTAGAATCCATATGAATGTATTTGGAACACAAGGAGCAAAGACTAATTGATTTCCTAATGAATTGGCATAGTAAGGGTTTGGAATTGTATAGATTATTCCAGAATCTAAGATGAAGAAAATATCTTGTGTTTTGGAAAATGGTATGTGAATCATAACTTTGTTCAGGGGGTTGTGTGGAAGTTTTAGAAAAATAAAGCCAAAACCCTACAAAATAGGGCTAATAGAGACCTAAAAGCTTGTAGCCCTGGTTCAGAGGAAGATTAAGAAGCAATGGAATAATGAAACCTAAATCATTTTGAAGGTTGCATTAGGGATCACAAATGAGTCAATAATATACCCTAACTCCTGCAAGGTCATACCATGGGGTTAAAAGTTGAAGTGTGAGCTTACCATGGTGAGTTAAATAGAAGCATGGGTCACTTTTGAACTTGAATTTGGTAGGAAGGTTGAAGAGTGGGTTAGGAGGTTGGATTGGATCCCTCCTAGGATCATAGTGATAAAAAAGACTCTAGGAAGTTCTATTAGGGATTTTTGTGAACTAGTGATTAGATCAAAGAAAGAAATCCTCGCTATCAATTTGGTATTAGAGACTCAAAAAGATTTGGGCTAGAGTGGTGTATGTTAGACGGTGAATCAGTAGGCTCATATATGATGGTGGAAAATGTAGAGCTTGTAAAGAAGGTTGAAGATCAAGAAGAGGAGAATACACTCCTAAGGGAAAGGTTGGAAGAAATGGAGAGTAAGCTTGGTGAAGTGGAAGCTAGGACTGAAGAGGTAAGTGAAAAGGTTAAAGAAAAAGAAGGTAAGGGGAAATCTGTGGTAGTAGAAGATGAAGTTCCATAGCCTAATCCAATTTTGGAAGAAGAACCATTTCTTAGAGCATTGAAAGCTATTGGTGGAAAATACCTAGAGGGTGTACCTCTATTCATTGGAAAAATGGAGCTAGAGGTAGTGATGGAATGGGTATAATTGTTGTAGAACCATTTTGAGTGTGAGAATATGATTGAAGCACAAAAAGTGAAGGTGACTAAATCTAGACCAAGGGGTGATGCTCTAGTAACATGGTGGAAGTTTGTACAAGATGAAAGACAAAAAGAGGGAAAGAACCCTATTTCTACTTGGAAAGGTATGGTTGCCAAGATTAGAGACACTTACATCCTAGATGAATATGAGATACAACTCCACAACAAAAAAAAGAATTTAAGACAAAGAGAATTAGATGTGAGAACCTATATAGAAGAGTTCTACAAATTGTGTTTAAGATCCAAGGTGACAGAAGATGATAATATCAAAGTTGCACATTACTTGAATGGGTTAATATGGAATATACAAGAGGAGATTAGCTTGTTGACACCTACCACTATGCAGAAATGTTACTAATTGGCTCTTAAGGTAGAAGACAAGCAATAAGAAGCATGTAGCCTAGAGGGAGAGGAAGAGGCAGAGATACAAGAGGTCATAGAGGAAACTATGGTGGTAGAGGTAATGAATCAAGACCACAAGGAGAGTCAATATTGACATAGAAATGAAGTGAATCCAGTGGTAGAGGTAATCACAGTAGAGGAAGAGGTCCTAGTAGTAGTGGTAGATGAAGATTTGGAGTATCTAGCAGAGGTTCCTCTTTTGAAAATATGAAGTGTTATTACTGTCATCAATTAAGACACATAACCTATAGATGCCCTGAAAATAATTCTTCTTCTCAAGGGGATAGGAGAGTTAGTTATGCACAAGAGGAAACAACAAGTGTAAAGTCTACTGAGGTGATCTTGGACTCCGAATTTGGAGAAAACTTGATGATTAGAAGAATCCTAATCAAACACCATGTCAGGTAGGAACCGAAACAAAGAAGATCTCTATTCAAGGTAAAATGTAAAAATTTTAGCAACGTGTGTGAAGTCATTATAGACTCTGGGTCTACTGATAATATCATGTTAGAGGAAGCAACTAGTAAGTTGAAGTTGACTAGGATAGCTCATAGCAATCCATATAGAGTTACATGGCTAAATGCGAAGCAACATGATGTGTTGGTGAATGAACAAGAATTGGTGGAATTTTCTAAAGGAGGATACAAAGACAAGATTATATGTGATGTGTTACTTATGAATGCATGTCATCTCCTATTGGGCGGACCATGTCAGTTGTTGGCTTGAGTTGACTGATCAGGAAAGTATTGTACACTTTTCCTCCTGCCCTCGCCTATACTGTACTATACCTATTTTGATAGGAATTTTTTTTGAGGTCGACATATTTTTAGCTAATTTTGGGCCGACATGTTGTAACTCATTCTAACCCTAGAGCGGTAAAATATTGTATAATATGGCTTAGGGTTAGGGATTTTGTTATGTAAGTTTTAGTAGCTTCTTGCAGTGGTATTGAGCTGTAAGGGATTACAGATTGTAATCAGGTTGTAATCACTGGATAATAAAATATTGGACTCACTGTTGGTGGATGTAGCCCAGGGATTGGGTGAACCACATTAAATATTTGTTTCTTGTGTTCTCTTCTATGTGGTTTATTATTTTCTGATATTGGTTAAATATTTACATGAAACTATTATTTCTATCTTGTTAATCCTAACATCAGTTTGATAGGAAAGCCATACATGATGATGCAAAGAACTCTTACTCATTTTAGAAGAATGGAGTCACCTATAAGATTCAACCTTTGATGGATGAAGAGGAAGGTAAGACTGTGGGACCAAATGTGTTATTGGTTAGTGGAAAAGAGATCTTGAAGACTCTTAAAGAAGAAGAAGGTGTTGGTGTAATTAAGTATTCACTAATTACACTTTACTTAAGTTTACTTAGTGATGCAGGAGCATCCTAGGATTCTTGAAAATCCTGTATCACCAAAAACATGTTTGTTTTGAAAGGCAGATTAGTAGTTTTGATCTTAGTTGGTGAAGTATTTTCTCGGTCTTGGAGTTTGGTTGCTCAGTTACAATGTTTACTGGGGTGCTCGGTCTCTGATGAATGCTCGGTAACTCCTGGCGCTCGATGATAACTACGTTTATCGGTGATGCTCAGTGTGGTTGGTTTGCTGGCACTCGGTTATTTCTCTGTTGTTTGGTGTTTGGTTACCAACGGGATCTCGGTGTTGCTTATTGGTGCTCAGTGTTCTTGTAGACCGACTTGGTTGTTTGGATGAATCGGCTTGGATGACTAGTGCATTTCATTTGGGGTCACGTTCCTCGAGTTATGGATTGACTATTGGATGTATGGGGACCTAGATCTGGTGTGTTGCATTGTCCTATGTGGATCTAGAGGCTAACATGGATAATTTAATTATTGTAAGGCTATCTAAGAGCCGACCATGTATTGCATTTAATATTTGTATACTTTGGAAGCCGACTGGGTTTTGGGATTTAATTGCTTGTAAAGCCAACTTATGGCTGGGAATTAGTATTTAAGAGGATGTTTGGGTAGTTGTTTAGTGAGTTGGAAGAGAGAGCTGGAGTTGAATTTAGAAATATAGCAGAGTTAGTAGCTTGTGAGCTTAGGCACAAGAAGATTTCTTGGTGGCCTGTGTGCACAAGTTTAGATCTGTATTAGTGTGCCTACCAGTGTCTTGTTGTGTTATAGACCTAGACTAGCTGAGAGGTATATTGGATCCTACAAGATCTTGTAGTACTATTTCCTTGCTTTGTAATTGGCCGTAACTGGGAAGGTCTTACAGCTTGGCACATTGCATGTAATCCATTGTTGATGAATAAAGATACCTATTTTCTCTTAGATCTGGTGATATTGTTGTATAATTTTGTTGTGTTGTGGTTTGGTTGCAAGTTTGGATAGTCCTTAATTGGATCCTCCATCCTTGACTACATCAAGTGGTATCAGAGTGAGTTGATCTTGATTGTGTGGATAGATTGCTGAAGGAGAGGCAGTTTGAAACAGGACCTTGGATTGAAGATGCCTTCGAGGAGAGCTCGTGAGATTTCTTAGGAAGTACCTACTGGAGAATTCAGTCTTGATGATTTTAGAGCTTTGCAAAAACAAGTGCAAGATCTACAAGAGGAATTGAGGAAGAAGACTACATCAAAAGAAGATAGTGATGATGAATCTAATGAAGAAGATCATTTTGAAGAAGTTGTAGAAGAAGCTAGAGATCTAGAAGAAAATAGAATCTTGATTAGGATTGGTCATTCTGAAGGTGATAAAGAGAAGGTTGCTAGGTATGTTTATGGTTTGAGACCTAGTATTCAAAAAGAGTTACTTACTGTTCGGATGATAACAATAGGAGATGCTTATCAGATGGCATTAAAGATTGAAGAGAATTTGAATGAGAAGTTTGAAGGAAGAAAGAATAATAGGAATAAAGGTGGTAAAACTGGTGAAACAGTTGCTGAAAGTAATGTGGTAGAGAATCCTAAGAAGACTGATGTAGGATCTCGCAGTGGTCAAGTCACTAAGAATTTCAATACTAGACAGAGAGGAAGGTGGAAGAATGAGTTCACTGGTACTTTTTATCAATGTGGTGAAGTGGGTCATAGAAGTTTTCAATGTCCTAAGAAGAGAGTTGCACTAACTACCGAGGAAGACATTGAGAATGTTGCAGAAAAAGGTGAATTTCTTATCACTAGGAGGTTAGCTAAATGTGTCCAGGAACTAGTGCAAAGAAGAAATTTGTTCAGAACTAGATGTAAATGCAAGGATAAGGTATGTAATGTTATAGTTGATGGTGGTAGTTCTGAGAACTTTGTTTTAGAAGAGATGGTTAGTAAGTTGAATTTGGAAAGAAGGAAACATCCTAATCCTTATCAGATTAGTTGGATACAAGATGTGTCTAAGGTTAGGATTGAAGAACAATGCTTGGTTAATTTTCAGATTGGATCTTATCATGATGAAATATTGTGTGATGTATTGCCTATGGATTCTTGTCATCTATTGCTCGGGAGGCCTTGGCAATTTGATAGAAATGTTTTGTTTGATGGTCATGCAAACACCTATGTGGTTAGGCATGAAGGATCTAGCCATAAGATGTTACCTTTACAGGAGACAGGGACTAAGGAATGTGGAGTTATCAGGTGTTGTCCTTATGAAAAACATCAGGAGCAGTGGGTTGATGAACCTATTCCTACAAAGCCTAGTTTGAAGGAGAAAGAGAATGACATATCTGAAGAGTTTGTTAAGATTAAGAGGCAAATGGTCTTTCTGATAGAAATAGTACAGCAGATAATGACATTGGTGACACAAAGAGATGTGGATTATGCTGAGTTGATTGAGGAGTCTGGAGAGGATGGGGTTTACCGAGGTACTGATGTGATTGGTAGTGGAAGGGATGGTCAGAGTTGGTTCTTATCAGTTGCAAACAGGAAAGATAAGAAGCATGAAAACTTGCTGTAGGGGACAGTGGATGAAGTGAAGACAACTTGGAATGAAGGACAAGAGGAGATATGGGTTAAGAACATATATGGCATACCTATTCTGATTCCCTTAAGGCATTCCTAATTTCCTTATGAGAAAATATTCTTTACCTAGGGTGTTTGATGAAGGAGCATCCTAGGATTCTTGGCAATCCTGTATCACCAAAAACATGTTTGTTTTGAAAGGTAGATTAGTAGTTTTGATCTTAGTTGGTGAAGTATTTGCTCGGTCTTGGAGTTTGGTTGCTCAGTTACAATGTTTACCGGGGTGCTCGGTCTCTGATGAACTCTCGGTAACTGAAGGCGTCGGTTACTCCGCACTTGGTGATAACTGCATTGCTTGGTGATGCTTGACATGGTCAGTTCATTGGTGCTCGGTTATTTCTTAGTTGTTCAGTGTTTGGTTACCGATGGGATCTTAGTGTTGCTTACTGGTGCTCAGTGTTCTTGCAGACCGACTTGGTTGTTTGGATGAATCAGCTTGGCCAACTGGTGCATTTCATTTGGGGTTGCATTCCTCGAGTTATGGATTGACCATTAGACATATGGGGACCTAGATTTGGCATGTTACATTCTCCTATGTGGATCTAGAGGCCGACATGGATAATTTAATTATTGTAAGGCTATCTAAGAGCCGACCATGTATTGCATTTAATATTTGTATACTTTGGAAGCCGACTGGGTTTTAGGATTTAGTTGCTTGTAAAGCCGACTTATGGTTGGGAATTAGTATTTAAGAGGATGTTGGGGTAGTTTTTTAGTGAGTTGGAAGAGAGAGCTGGAGTTGAATTTAGAAATATAGCAGAGTTAGTAGCTTGTGAGATTAGGCATAAGAAGATTGCTTGGTGGCATGTGTGAACAAGTTTAGATCTATCTTGGTGTGCCTAATAGTGTCCTATTGTGTTACAGACTTGGACTAGCTGAGAGGTGTATTGGATCCTATGTGATCTTGTAGAATTGTTTCCTTGCTTTGTAATTGGCCATAACTGGGAAGGCCTTGCAACCTGACACATTGCATGTAATCAGTTGTTGATGAATAGAGATACCTATTTTCTCTCAGATCTGGTGATATTGTTGTATAATTCTATTGTGTTGTGGTTTGGCTACAAGTTTGGACAATCCTTAATTGGATCCTCCATCCTTGACTACATCACTTAGGATAATGCATTTGCATATTAGTTTTCATTGAGACACCTAGGAGTTTGCATTTCATTTTAGCACATGGTTAGGAGAATTTCCACTTTAGATGGTGAGAGTTGTCATATCATACCTCTTTTTGTGTAAGATCCACCTTTAGTGTTCTTATCACATTATCATCCTCTCATTATTGCACATGTTGCACATACTTTGATGTACAATTGAGGATGATCCATCTTTGGTGGACATGTGAGTCCACCTAGTGTGGTTGATAGCTTATCATCTCCTTATCATGTAGTCTTATCACATTGCCTATATATTCAGGCATTCCTACATTGTATATAATCTATCAATTCATTTTATTTGATTATTGATTATTATTTGATCATTTGATCATATCATATTTATCTCTCTTGTGCTATCTCTTGAGCTTCTAGATCTTGGTGTTTATTCTTTGTCTTAGGAAAATTATTACATGGTATCAGAATGATATCAAAATTCTTACATGGTAACAAATCCATAGAAGATTTCATTGCATAGCCATTGGAGAGCCATTATTGCTTCTGTTAGGGATTTTTCTTGTGGGGTCAAACTTGGCAAGTGTATGGGCTTGATTCTCAATTAAAAGGGGCTCCAAGTTTGCAAGAAAATCCTAATTAATGAGGATTGGATAAGATCCCCCTTCTGCTTCGAGCTCCATAGGACTCAGACGGGTATTGCCTATAAATATTTACTATGTTTCTAGTAAACATTCAAATGGTGGATTAGGTCTTCACTGCTATGCTATCTAGGCTTCTGAAATATTTAAACCAAAGATCACTCTATAGACAGTTGAGAATCTCCTGATGCAGATGATAGCAATAGAAACTATGAATGTGATAGCACAGAACAGTGGGATAAGGATGTCAATCCTTCTTCTTTTTATGAGTACAACTCAAGGAAGGTTAACCTCTGATTCTTTCTTTAAGGAATCACCAAATGTGAATTGTATCACCTAGATATAGTCTCTTCATGGTATGCATGAACTTAAAAATAGAAAAGAACTGGTAATGAAATTTTGTGTTTGATGTCTAAGAGATAACTGCATCACAAACAACCAACCAGTGCCTATTCTTGGGCAAAGAGTCAAAAGAAATAACCAACAAGTCACAAATCAAGTGAAATACTACAGAATGCCTTACAGACTAAATGCAATCCAGACAAAGTGCCTTACAAACTATCTTCTCACTTCTATATTGTTTAATCAAATCCTTCAATAATGTCAGCTCTCTAAAACTACTTATGAAATTTAATTCTCTCCTTGAGAGAAACTCACAAATAGTCAAACATAGTACCTTGTAGCTGGTATGTTTTCAGTTTCCTTACAACTAAAACATACAAGAGCCAAAACAAAAATGAAAAGAGATAGAACAATAGAGAATAGGGACTGCACTGTATTTTATTGAAATGATCTTGCTTTGATACATCAGAAAACTCAATGCATATACAAGGTTGAGAAATTCATTTTGCAGAAATACATTCAAAAAACCATCTAGAAGCTTGCTGTAAAATCTTCTGAGTGAGAGGGCAGAACCAGTCTGAAACCCTTCAATAGAACAGAAGAAGAAATAGGGACAGGAACTGCAAAAAACAAAGAAAAGAAGAAGATATATAGACTGAGAGAGAAACCCTAAAATCTTTGGTTGATCAACACTTGTCTGCTTGCAATTTGATCTCCAAAGTCCTCTTTCCTTTGAAATCTGATATCCTTGGGCATTCCAAAAATCTGATCTACTTTGTCCTTTTTATGTCACTTCATATTTGATCTTATCTTATTCATCTATTTGCAAATCTGATTCAACAACCCTCTGTCTTCTGAAAATCAAATCTTGTCCTTTGTTCCTGGGAGAATAATCAATAATGAATGCCCTCTCTCAGATCTGCAAAATAAAACATGCCCGAATAAAATATCTTTGCAAAATATTATCCTGGATGCAAATGCCTTTACTACTCTCATCTGCTCATTTAAATTTGATTCTATCCATCGCCATCATCTCCAATGTCTTCTGCCATTTCCAAAAAGATATTATACTACTATATTCGAACAAAAAATGAATCTGTAGCATTAAAAAATCCGAGCAGCTTCCTAGCATTGAAATATTTCAAATTATTTTTCTATAGCTTCAACTTTATGATTTTAAAAAATCTTTTACTTCTGGTCTTTTCCTCATACTTCACCAGATCTCACCACTTGTCATCATTTTACTGGTTGCTTGGACAAACTCATCTTTAACCCAAATCCATCTGGAGACTTGGAGACTGCTTTAGTCTCCAAATCTCATAATAATTTCTTTAACCTTAGTTAGATCTGGCGACCTCGGATATGCACCAATCTCTAAGTCTCAGAATGGAACCCTTAACTACGGTTAAATCAAGAGACTTCGCAATAAGCCTCAGTCTCCAAGTATCTGAATCTTCATTTGGCGACTAAGGCTACCTCACAATCTCCAGAAATCTATCACCTAACCGCCTGCATTGGGAGACCTCGTGACCACAGTTATCTTAGAGTCTCTGAATGCCAACTTTAACTGTCGCGACTTGGTGACTAACCGCATCTCCAGGTCACCATATTTTCCTCTAGCTGCCAATTCTGATCCATGATCGTGCGACCATATGACACTTGTCCATCATCCACCATCAGAACTCATCTACAAAATTATGTTCTGAGCCCGTCGACATGAAAATCAAGGTGACCAATCACTTGCGCGCATGGATGGCCTCCAGGTATTCTTCACATTTCATATGTATGTTGAGTTGTATTTATGCACTACAATTTCCCCATTCTAGATGAATGTGGGATATTATAAATAGAGGTTTTAAAGATTTGTATCAAAATTCATATTATGCGCCCAGCTGGCATGCACCCCAAGGTGGGCCCACTGGTAGAGACAACCATTGTCTCTTCTCTTTCATCAACTTACAACACACTTGGGCTTTTGGGTTTATAAACATAATTAAAAACCCAAATGGAAGCAATGTGGGATAAACTAAAAATGTCGACCCTTACATTGTTCAAATTGCCTATGCGTGCTCTTCTATTTTTATGCGAGCCCTTCTCTATCAATACTTGTGCATGCCCTTCTCCTTAACCTGCGTGAGGCTTCATACCTTATTGCTGACAGCCTTTCCAGTGACGTGCCCCCTCCTTTCAATTAACTGCCCTCCTTTCTAACTGGATGCTCACAATCACTTGTGTGCACACCATATGTATGCCAGGCACAGGTAGCCAACATGCACCAGAACTCATACTTGCACAAGCTTTTGGTATGGAACGTGCCTCCACACATTTCATGCTGGCATTCTTTATGAATAAGCATAGGTCAACATAAGTCTAGCAAGGTAGCTCCTTTGTATATGTAGGTCCACATTCAAAACCTCACACCAGTTCCAAGCATGTGAGTCCCTTTCTTCTTTAACATGAAACCCCTTTTGTGTTTCACATAGCCTACCTCTACAAAAATATTGCTTCCTATAAGTTTTTTTGTTTGTTTGTTTTAGGCAGGGAAATATGATATTGTGTGAGCCGCCTCTAATGTCATTTGTGTGAGGCACTAACTCCATTTGAATTCTTACTAAAATAAACAACAACCTTTTCTTGAGTGCTAGCAGCATCCTCAATTGCGCAAGCCTCCACTGTTCATTCTGGTATCAACAGACCAGCCCCCATACACTTTATGTGAGGCTCTCTTACATCCACATGTGCTAGGATCACCCACATTCCCCAAACAAAGAACAAGATTTTTCCATAGCACTTCAAACATGGCGCTGGTTCCACCTATTGGCACAAGGCATGCAAAATAGTGCCTCACGCACTCTTCCCCATTTTGCGTGAGGTCTTCTTGTGCTGGTAGTCTTCCTCTATGCTGGTGTGTGGAGACCCATTTTGCTTTCTCTTACTTCATTTCCCCTTTCTAATTGCCAAAAATCTGCAAGCAATGCTATGGGCACACAATTCCTTGACCAATACGTACTATATGCTGGTATTAGCTACCTCCTCACATGCACATGAAGCTTTAGTCCAATCATTAGCTTCTATTGAGAAAGAAACTCCCATTGTGATGGTGTTCTAATGCATTGCACTGAGCACTCTTGTTATATTGGGTTGGGCTCTCCTAGAATTCACACACCCCAAATCCAATGTGGCTCCCTCCAAAAATGTTCCTATCCCCTTTTGTCTTATGCAGGGGCCCCAGTCATCACTTATGGTGCCTGTGAGCTGCATTCCTTTTGGTATTATTTATTTCCTAAACTATGTGCACACTGGTGTGCCATGTGCCTTTTATTCAATGCATCTCCAAATGCACCAAATGCCAATCCTCCCTTTCATATATGCACAAGAAGCAGCCTCTAATTACGCAAAGCTCCCATTTGGTGATTGTCTTGCTTAGCGCTAGGCATTTGCGATAAAAGAACCTCCCAAATATGTCTTACGCTAGCTCTCTATTGAGATTGTGCAGGCTCTTTAGGCCGGATGTACTAGTCATTTCTAGAGCCAAGGATGTCATTATTACAATCGGAGAATATCTCATATATCAGCTTGGCCAAGTCGAGTATTTATGTATCTCTTGGGCATTGTCCATGTTATCATTAAGACAAAAGCACTTAGTCTTTATGTGTTTGGTTTGAGAATTAGTAGGCAACCCATGAATGGTGCATTGGAGGTGTACTGATCTGGCACTACTCGCATCTTCAACATGAGACCGACGGTTTCATATAAACATACACAGCTTATTTACTTTGTCTTGCTCCCGCCAACTCCTCTTCACTCACCATTCAGTGTTAAACTGACAATCCTGCCTTCATTTCACCATGGATTACAAAGCCCTTGAATGAGATTAGTATTACAAAGATAATATATGAATTCGTGGCAAATTTCATTTCTAACAAACACTCCTCTAGCTCCAATTTTCTTTTAATACAACGTTGCTTCTTGTGTCACCCAAATATGGTAAATTTTAGTAAAAAATGCCAGGGGTACATCCACCTTTTAGTATTTCATCACTTAATTTGAAAACATTTTTCACCCTTGTTTACCAGGATAGAAAAGTTTAGTGAGAACAAACAAGTTGAAAAGATGTTCATCATTTACTTTTTACATCTCTGGAGAATTTTCCAAATAACACTAGATGGTTCCCAAAAGTGGCCTTGAAAACTGACTCAAAGACCCTTCAAAAATACGCCATCAGAAACATCAGTTCACCTTCACAATGTTCTCACATCCGTAAAAGGATCTTGCACAAAAAGGCCTGAGCTGAAAGATTTCAATGGTGAAACAATGCACTTTGAAAACAATTCCTGTTCGTACTGTCACAAACATCATAAATTGCCTCTGGATTTGCCCTTGAAAAGACATCAAATCAACTTATGAAGATCTGGGCTTCTAGATATTGAAAATATGTCATATGGTGAGTATGAATCTAGAAAAATGTCTCATGATGATCAACCAGACTCATATGGCAGACCCCCAAAAAATAGCCACTTGGAAAAACAGTACAAGAAAACATGAAAAAAAAAACTGATTTCTACCAATGAAATGTATTCTGGAAAGTGTGCATATGAAGCCCTCATGATCTGAGACTTTGCAAACCTAAAGAAAATTTGGTCTACAATACAGAAGCATCATTTTCTTGACACAATAAATCATGATACTCAAGATATGACATCATGAATAGGGCCTCCGACCAAACTTAAGCAACAGATCTGCATCAAATTATTAGAAATTGCAAACAGAATCAGACTGGCAAACTGGGTAAACGGATTCATCATGGCCTGAAAATCGTCATGGTAGCACATTTCCATGTTGTCAATGCAGAACAACTTTCAGTTCTTCAAAAAATTGAATCAGGTACAAAAAGTGAAAGCTCAAAGTGGGTCACTTAATTCTGGATTCTGCACTTTCAGTGAAATTTTAATAAATTGGTTTTGGAAAGGCTCTAGCAAAATGAATAACTGGATTGGTGTGAGCCTAAAAATCCATGGGAAGGTACACTTTCAAGTAATCAACACAGGAGAAAACTCAATTATGTTGGGCATTCAACCTAATACAAATAGCAAGACCTCAAAGTAGGGCATTAAGAAATCTGCATTTAACAGTCTAGCACATTGATAGAAACTGCAAACGGAATGGGCTTAGCAATCTAACCAAATGAATGCCTCGTAACCTGAAAACTGAAACACAAGAAGTATTTGACCACTGGAATACAGTACAAAAGGAAATTTCTCAATTGGGTCAAATGGTCAAAATTTATAATCAGTCAAACAGGGCCACTCAGAAAACTGGGCAAAACAAAGTAACATGACAATTTTGGGAAGCCAACTTTGGGGGATCCAAAAACCTATCAAATGGGCTCAAAATGGCTTGATCTTTGAAACATAAGCTCTCTAATATATGTTTTAAAAATTTCCGGAGTGGCGGGCTATGAAACGTAATAGGACACAAGATATTGAAATGCAAACAGGGCTTGTAACAGTGATTTGACACTTAAGCAAAAGTGCAGATTTAAGTGAAAACCTCAAAATGGCTACCCCCCAAATACGTCAAATTTGAAACTTAGGAGCTGGAACCCACTATATATGACAAATGAAAGGTGTTGAACTTATTTTCCAAGCTGTACCTCATGAAAATCATCAGAGTGTCTTTCTCAAGCATACCAGTTAGGCCTTCTCAGAAAATTTTTAAGAGCACCCACCTTGCCCTCTAGAAAATTTTTCAATTGGTCACTCCAAATTTGAGCCAAATTTGAGAGTACCAACAACTTCAACCTTTGGAGGGTCACAATTTAAATCTAGGATATCAACATTTTCTGGGAGCGTCTAGAGAAATATCTGACCTCGCCATTGTGTGTGGGTGGTCATTTCCATAAATTTTGATTATAAATTTTCCTATATTAGGAAAAAGTCAAATCTGAGGCAAAACATTTTTGCAAATCGGACTTGAGCAGTTCGATCTGTGGTATGGTACAAATTTTTGAAAAAATTTTTAATTTTCAAACTTTTTCAGTTTGGGCATATTCTGTATTTTCGGGAAAAAATAGGGGTTTTGTTTTCGAGGTTCCCACCCCTCATTTTATGCCAGATATGGCTACACCTACAGGTTACATAGTATCCTCACACAGAACCAAACCAACCAATAGAACATCCCACACGTCTGGCTCAAAGACCTACTAGGAAGAGCCCACCCACATCTCTTTTGAATTAGCATCAACGGATTTTTATCTTTAAACACCCTACATATAGCTATTGGGGTGCATGTGGGATTAAACCCCACAACCCCATTCATTATCATCAAGGTCGGTGAGCTAAAGCCTCAGCTCAGTGAGACGAAGTCTCTCGTCGATTGTCACATTGGCCACTGATCACAGAGGAGCTGCTCAGGTCGATCCCACTGCCCAGCTTGCTCAGACTTGAGCCACCTTTGTGTCATGCACTACCCAGCTCGATCTGGCCTTAGCTCGATTCGGTGTCACGCACTGCCCAGCTTGATCTGGCCTCAGCTTGATCTGGCATCATGCACTACCTAGCTCGATCCAACGTCTTGCACTTCTTTACCTCTAGCTTGGTCGACACCTCATGCTCCAGCTCACCTTGGTTAAGTCCTAGTGTAGCTCTAGCCCAAGCCCAAGCTGATACCCTCCAGCTTAGCTCAGTGAGCCTAAGGTCAAGCTCAAACTTGAGCTCGAGCCAATAGCTCAGCTCGGCGAGCCTAGGCAGACATGTGCTAGCCCAGTCACAGTGACCAACCAATAACTTTGTGACACATGGTTACATAGGAAATTTGGTATTTTTATAAAAAAAATTGCATTTTATGATGGTTTTAGTAGGTTAAATTTGACACCCATTTGAACGTCATCTGGATAGTTTTTTGTTTTGCAGTGACAGTCTCCAAGACGTCAAATTTAACCTTACTATTGCATCATCATTTCTTGACATTAAAATTGACGACCATTTGACCGTCAATTGTGAAGGTTTTTTACACTATCGTGACGACCATTTGATCATCAAATTTAGGATAGTATATTGTTGATGTCATCAAGTTTCAAAAATTTGTAGCCCTCACTGTATGCAATTTTGATTTGGCAGTCTGACTTTGGGAAGCCATAACTTGGTCATCTAGACTCCAAATTGAGTATAATTTTTTATTTTTAGTTTGGGTAGAATTTCATGAACTTTTCAGTAGTGCAACTATTTTCTAGTTTTGGAGCATGGATTTTCTAGAAATTGCAATTTTTGGTGACTGTACCTGTCTGATCCCTATTTTTGCAACTTTAGAGGCTTCGTTCGGGCTCATACAGACACATTTTCATGTGCATTTTTTTTTAAGGTGCATTATTTTTTGTCTAGTTTCTAGATCTGGTATCAGTTTGGAGAAATTTTGTGTGGACATAGTACTTTCATAATCTAGTCTATTTTGGTCTCTTTTGGCACTTGTAATTGATTAGATCTTTGAGGGATCTTGTGTCTTATCTTCTTGAGTCTTCTATAGCTTCATATTTTATGTTGTAATCATCAAAATCATAAGTCCACTTTGATCCATTTTGACAAGTGGCAATTGTACACACACGATATATAAAGTGCCCAAACATGTGTTACTCAAGATCTCTTGTTTCACATTTCCTCCTTGGCCAATGTCAAGGATACTTGGGAAAAACTTGAAGATTTATATGGTAAAGTGGATGAGGATAAGGGATTCACAATTCAAGAACAACTTCTCAAATTGGATCCTAAGAACTTTGGCACAATTCAAGATTTCATCAACAAAGCCAATGAGTTGAGAGCACAACTCAAGGATTGTGGAATCACCATCAATGATTCACAATTGATTCATCCTATGATGGACAATCTTTCTTTAGAATATGCAGCCTTTGTGTCAAGCTACAATACTCACAAGATGACCATAGGAAGTGCCTTTATTACTCCATCATTTGAGGCATTTGAAGAAATGTTGATGTTGGAACAAACCAAATTAATGAGTATGGGGGTTCTCAAGTCTTCAACTTCCAAGGCATTGGTGGCTAATCATGAGAGTCAAGGAAATCAAATTCAAAATAAGAAGAAGAATTGAAAGTCTAGGTCTCAACAAGAAGGTGCAAAATCAACTTCCACTCAACATGGCACTTCTACATCACCTCAAAAGGGTGAATTCTCAAAGAAGGAGAAGAGGTTTTCTGCATATTGCAAAAAGCATGGACATGAAAAACATTTTTGTCATAAGAAGGACATTGATGAATTGAAGAATCTTCTTGTAAAGAACAAGATCAATTTTCCTTATAGGATGTCTACCTCAACTTATTCTTCACAAAATTTAGAAAAAGATAAAGGAAAGGGTCACACATTTGTCACACAAAAAGTACAAGCTTTATATGCTTCTTCAAGTCCCAATTTAGGTAGATGGCTTCTAAAGTCAAGGGCTTCTCATCATATGGCTTCTTCATAGTCCATGTTTTCATCATTTGAGCCTTGCAAAGATCCACCTATTTTGATAGGAAATCAAACTTACATGAATGTGATTGGGAAAGGAAGTATTGATGTTGGGGAGGGACACTTCAATGATGTATTGTGTGTTCCACACTTGACCAATAACCATCTTTCTATATATCAAACCACAAATGGTGCTACAAAGAAGGTTGTGGAATTTACACTTGATTCAATTTTCATCAAGGACTTGGAGAGTGGAGAAGTTATTGCTACTGGGATGGTGGATCACTCTTCTCAGTTGTACTCCTTTATAGATTTTGTTCCTCTTGATGACAATGATTCTTCAGCTTATGATCACACTTACAGTGATGATTCATATTTTGAGGAGATTTTTGGCTACTTGAACTTGGGTATTCGCACTCATGATCAAGTTCTTGAGCCTTGCATTTCATCTCCTCCTATATATTGAGACTACTTCTACTCTGTCTCCTAATGATGCTTGCATTCATATAACCATGGGTCCAAGTGATTCAGTGCAACAAGATATTCATTGTCTTCCCGACTTGGTTCCATGGGATGACTACTTGATAGACATTGTAGGTTTGTTTGTGGAGTCCTACGTCATTTCAGATTTGGGAGACACTATTGATGACATTCACCTTCTCTTTGGTGAAGATGATCCTTCTTCAGTTGTTGCGAGCGAGCATGTTGAACCTCATCTTCATTATCTACTTGATCATTATTTCAAGGGTCACATGATTGTGGATACTTTGATACAACAGTTGGAGGAGGTCACTTTATCTTTAGATGAGACATTAGGTCTTTGGAACATGTTCTACTTACATCCTCAGTTGATCCTGATTTGTCTTTTTCAGCCAAGTGGCTTAGTACACATAATTTGGAGGAGGCACCTTTCAACATTAACATGGGGACTCTTGAGCAGGTTTCAGAGATTCCATACATTTTGAGGTTTCTTCCTATAGATTGGGGAGGAGGCTTCATATATACACCTTTGGTCTTGTTTCTTCCTAAGGGGAGGAATGTTTTTGTACACTCAAGGAGCAGTTTCTATATCGAGCATGGAGCATCTACCATTGGTGTTCATTCTACATTGAAGGGGGGGCTACTTGGTCTCTCTTCCACTTCTTATCTCTTATGAGGGGGATATTTTCCTCACACTAGTAAATTTTAGCCTCATTTTCGATGCACATTGGTCTATTTTTCAACATAAAATAGTCGACTAAAAAACCATTTTTATTGTCAAACTTTCTTTGTCAATTTTTGCACAAGTTCCTTTAAAGTTGAATATTCGACTTACCATTTGGTTTAAAATTCAACTAAAAACAACATTGAAATTGCCAACTATGATATCAACAATGATCGACATATCCATGAGGAAATTCAACCAAATGTGGTCGAATGGTCGACTTATGCATTCATCAATTCCAAAAAACCTTGGTTGAATTATCCTCTACTATATACTTCGTGAGTATAGATCTGGTGTCGAAATAAATAGTCATGTTGGTCGAAAAATCAATGACAAATTGAGTTTTAAAAAAAAATAATATATATTGATCATCTATTGTAAAATCACTTCATGAGGTGCACAATGCATATTATTGCATCTTAATAGTTTGACTTACTATGTAAAAAAATCATGCATTCCTCCAAAGCGATATTAGTTGCACTTACTACATTTATTTGTGGTTCATTTCTTTTCACAACACATCAAGTTAATGCAATTTAGTTTTTTGTCCTTTGGTTTACTAGTTTAATTTGGATCATTGGTTTAAGAATGGTTTGTTTCATGTTTGAATGTACCATTGAATGAAGTTTATCTATATTAAGTACAATATTAAGACTCATGACTCTTAAAATTCTCTTATTTTCTTTAGACCTCCAATGTTGATGAGCTATAGAAGCGTAACTAGTTTGGATGGTTTCATAAACTAAAGACTACAAATTTTTTTTTTTTGTCCCTAAAACCTTAAAATATTGAGCTTCTATTTGTTTCGAGAATAGTTTAACATTCTCTACTTAACAGGGCCAACCACATGAAGGTGGAAGCTCATTTGGCCCCTCCTAGGAGCCTCTTATGACCCCTTATGAAACTTTAAGACCTCTAAGATGTATTCTTAGGGATTGTAAAGGGTCATAAGGGGTCCTAGAACACAACAAATAAGAAACATAAATGGAGGCATCACGCATGGTCACAATTATTTGGAGATACAACATAAGTGAGTGTATATCTAGATGATGTAATACAACCACTACTCCTCCAGTTCTAAGTTGACATTGTAGGGTCCAAAAACCTATCAAGATAGGGACCAAAAGCCATCATTATCTATGGTTTTTGGATCCTACAGTGTCAACTTAGAACCAAAGGAGTAGTACTACTTGTGTTGCATCGTCTGGGTATACCACTCAATTATGTTGTATCTCCAAAGAATTATGACCATGATGCCTACATTTATGTTTCTCAGTTGTTGTGAGATTAAAAGTCTTCTAAGGAACATGTCGCATCTATGTGGAACTAAGTAGGATCATCACTAAAGGGGGTTCCAAATCAAAAAACTCTCTTTCACTTAATAATTATGAAGCCATCAATGGTATACTAATTGTTTAGGATTGTAAGTTTCCATTGATGGCTTCAAATTACCAATTAGATTACAGGGAAATGTAAACCAAGATTCATATAGAGAAAGGTGTTTCTCTTGGAAAATGGATGATGGTGATTGACGAATAAGATTTAAAAATGATGATTTATCCAATTCAGATTGGTGCAACATTTTCAAATCTTCTTCATAATCATCATCAATATGGCCAATTTTGCAAAACTAATTGTGCATACATTGAATTCTACATAATCCTTATTTTGTTCTAGGTTGATATTTTCAGACATGGTCTTTCTTGAATGGAATGAATCGTTACTTGTACAGTGACTAGAATGTTGGTGGAAGAAGGATGATTTGTTTGCAACGTGCAGATATAGACACTGAACAACAATTTTCTCAACTCTAATTTTCTCAACACAAAGGGATATTTATCATAGCCATAGAAACATGGTTATTTTGAAATGGAATACGCCAAGGAGTACCATAAAAAATATTGAACATTTACAATCATGAATAGTAAACCTAAATCAAATAAATCATTTTTTATCAGCATGTGTAGTCTCTGTGTATATGAAAAATGAATGAAATATCAAGATGAAATAAAATAGTGAACAAAAATTCAAATTCAAGGCCTAATTTATCAAGAGAAACAAACAATGTCGAACCCCACAATCAAAAAATGAAACATGCTTTGCCAACAATGTGCAAAATCCTGTCACCAAGCACAAACATAGGAAATAAAAAAGGGACAAAAGACAACAAATAAAAAAATCATTAAGACTAGAAAAATAATTAAGACTATAGAAAATCAAGTTGTAGAAATGGACGGAACTGATGCTTTTCCATTACAATAATTGAGCATTAATCATTTGGTCTATAAACATGTGAAAAATATGTAGATTTGACCAAGAAATACTGGGAACTAGACCCGATAGAAAATGGACTTGTGATGATTTTCACAATAGTACATGTGTTGCTGGATTAGCTCCCAGTAGTGCTTAGGAAAATCTACATGTTCATCACCTGTGCATATGAAGTGTCTCTAATGGAAGATACAATCACTGAACAACCATTTTGTCAACTCTAATTTTGTTAACATAGAGGGACATTTATCATAGCCATAGAAACCTGTCTCAGAACTGTCCATTTCTCTGTGTATATGAAAAATGAATCAAATATCAAGCTAAAATAAAATATTAAACAAAATAGTATTCCACATAGAGTGAATCAAGTTCTAGAAATGGACGGTTCTGATGCTTTTCCATTACAAAAATTGAGCATTCATCATTTGGTACTTCTTGGTGTATTCCATTTAAGTATGTCAGGCACAAAGTATTCCATTTAGATTTGACAAACATGCAGATTTGACCAAGCACTACTGGGAGCTAGACACCACAACAAATGGACTTGTGATGATTTTCATAATAGTACATGTGTTGTAGGGTAAGCTCCCATTATTGCTTAGGAAAATCTGAGTTTTCATCACCTGTGCATGTATAAGAGTTGATTAGATAAGGTATATGCACAGGTGACAAACATGCAGATTTGACCAAGCAATACTGTGAGCTAGACCCCGCAACAAATGGACTTGTGATGATTTTCACAATAGTACATGTGTTGTAGGGTAAGCTCCCAATAGTGCTTAGGCAAATCTACATGTTCATCACCTGTGCATATGAAGTGGCTCTAATGGCAAATACAGTCATTGAACAACCAGTTTGTCAACTATAATTTTGTCAACACAGAGGGACATTTATCATAACCATAGAAACCTGTTTATTTCTAAATGGAATACACCAAGGAGTACCATCATAAATATTGACTGTTTACAATCATGAACAATAAACCTAAATCAGATAGATCATTTTTTTATCAGCATGTGTAGTCTCACAATATCAGCAAATGTATAGTCTCAGAACTAACCATTTCTCTGTCTATATGACAAATGAATGAATTATCAAGCTGAAATAAAATATTGAAAAAAATAGTATTCCACATAGAGTGAATGAAATATACCATCAAAAGAAGGTGAAATCCACAATTGGCACAAAGTTGGACATGGGCAAAGTCAAATTCAAGGCCTAATTTATCAAGAACAACAAACAATGCGGAACCCCACAATAAAAATATATGAAACCTAATAAAAAACACTACAAAAATTGATTGGGACAATGTAATTTACAAATTAAGGAAAGGTGAGAGGATCAAACAAATAATAAAAAAAAGAAACATGCTCTGTCAACAATGTTCAAAATCATTAGGACTATAGAAAAATCGTTAAGACTATAGAAAATCAAGTTATAGAAATGGATGGTCCTAATGCTTTGCCATTACAACAGTTAAGGATTCATCATTTGGTACTTTTTGGTGTATTCCATTTAAGTATATCAAGCACCAATTATTCCATTTATATATGTTCAAATTTTTTTGAGTAATGTATTTGGGGAATGCAATCATGTAAAACACAAACTAATATTATTATTGTGTTATGTAAAACACAATCATGTAAAACCTATGCATATACAGCCTTCATGTGTGTATATAAGAGTTGATTAGAGAAGGTATATGCACAGGTGACAAACATGCAAATTTGACCAAGCATTACTGGGAACTAGACTCTGCAAAAAATGGACTTGTGATGATTTTCACAATAGTACATTTGTTAATACAGGGTAAACTCCCAGTAGTGCTTAGGAAAATCTACATGTTCATCATCTATGCATATACCTTCTCTGGTGAGAGGAGTCTAATGTTGTATGTTTGTGCTTGCTGACATGTTTTATGTTTTTTTTATCATGTTTGTAATGATGTTGATCATCTGATAGTATGATCATAAAATAATTTTATGTAAGCCATTGATTGACATAAGGGATACTGATGTAACCTTGGGGTCACATGAGTGATCCAAGGACTTATGCAAAGGTCAAGGACCTATAAGGGTATCTATAGTTGGAATATGGCCATTAATGCCATTAAATCATGTAATTTCACTCAAAGTAAAAATATGTCAAAAAGAAGATGTAAAATCGCATTCATGCAATTATGGCCTAGAATGGTCATCTAGGGGTTATGGGTTAATATGGATTGTAAAGGTTATTTTAAAACCTTCTAAATATCCTAAATGGGGGTATGAGATGCCATGTTGTTGATTTGACAACATTGGTTGTCAACTTGACAATACCATTAAGCCTATTTGGTTTTAACAGTTAGTTTTATGACTGTTATGGAATAGTTCTGGTCAGTTAGGTGGTTGCAGTCGGGTTTATTTGAAGAGTTTGAGTCTATTTATTTGTTGATACATGAGTGGAAAGGGGGGTGTAAAGTAGATGTGTAAGAAAACTATAATGTAACCAGTTCAATCAATAAAATGAACATTTTTCTCTGCATACTGTATTTTGTCCCATGGGTACAGTCAACAACCTTGTGTCTTCAAACAAGTTTTGTGATATGTTAATGGTTGGATGATGGTGCAAGATCCTTTATTTGGTTATTACTTATGTTTCCATGCATTGATCTTGTTATTTCCTAATTACATTTTGATATATTTATATATATATATATATATATATATATATATATATATATATATATATATATATATATATATATATATATATATATACATTGGCTATTTCTTTTGGTTATGGACTTATTTCCTTTATGTATATTGGCTTATCATATACCTTGATATGACTTAATTATGGGTATGAGGTTTAAGAGGGAGTTCAATCATGGGCTCACTCAATTTTGTGAACTCCTTCCTTATTTCATTACTATGGAAGCATACCTTGCACTAACATACATCTATTTTGTATGCATGGATGCATACTTATGTATATTAGCAGCACACCTTTTGTTATGCATGAGGAGCATACATGTTACATTATGAACAATTACATTGACATATTTCAGTTATAACACATGTTTTATCTTACACTATTATGGGTACATACACAACTAATTATTAGTATAATTGATTAACTATTTTATTTATTGATGCATGGTGCATACATTGGTTAATGAATTTTGGAACATACTTACATTGGCATATGTTGTGTATGTTACAATTAACATATTTTTGGGAACATACATTATGATACTTAGAGATAATGTTGTTGTATGCATGGGAGCATACTTTATATGGATATATGTTATCCTTTATATATGCCTTGCTATTGATCATATATATGTATGGATACATTCCTTTATAGAGGGAACTATATTACATCTTGCTATGATCACATTTCACCTAGTTATATGTTGGACTTATGTGATTACTCTTATACTTATGGCTAAGACTTGTTTATGGATACTAAATGAATTGTTCTTGTTTTATGAGAGAACTATATTTGGATATTGCATTTGACTACTTAATATGATCATATGGAGCATATGTCATTTGTATACTTTAGCATGTATGTATGAAGCATACTTTAGTGGTTTATTGTGTATGTATGGATCATACTTTCTTTCATAGTTGAGTCTATATTTATTATTTATAGCTGAAACTATGTGATTCTATGTGTGAACACATTTTATTTACATTGAACTTGATTCTTATGATTATAAGATCATATTGGTTACTCTTATGCTTATGTAGATTCATGAGATATATTTGGTTATGATTGTTCATTTGGTAACACTTATGTATATGGCTAAAGCTATTTCTTATGAATTGGATACTTGGATAATATCATGGATTTAATATTCTTCTCATGGATCAGGGATCCATTGTTGAGCATTTGGTGGAAATCTTGGACTTGATGTCTAGAGACAATTGCTCTGAGCATTTGGTGAATATCATGGTCTTGATATCCATTAGACCAATGCTCTATTAGGAATAAAAGTCCACAATACAAATGAGAGGGGGGTGAATCAGTTGTATGGAAATTATTAAACTTTAAAATTTAAGTAGCAGCAATATCAGATCCAATGAACACAATAAATTCCAACACAATAACATAATATTTTGGTGTCGGGGTAACCCTGTTAAAGGTAAAAACCCCAGTGGAAATTAGAACCCACAAATGATGCACTTCAAGTATAGTATCCTTGTTAGAAGATTTAGCCCTATTAGGAGCTTATTGAAACATTACAATACATATTCCTTGTTAGAGGACAAACCCTATTAGGAGTCAAGAAGAAAGGGAGGGCTTACTACCCAAAGAAGGTTAAATCCACCTTCAAAACTCACTGTTCGTAACACAAGTGTATATGAAGAAATACACAATCTTTTTGAACTATTCGGTGGAAACTATATTTTCTTGATTAGTTCCAATGAAGTCCACCAGTAAGCCTCTACTCTACATACATCAGACACAAGCTTGCAACTTTCACAACCTCTTTATATCACCCTTTTTCCATCCATATCTTTTCCAAAGAAAAGACCTCTCATTTATACCTTATTACAATTCTCATGATCAAGTCGGTGCATAAGCCTTTCCTAATTGAAAATAATTACATAAACCCTTGCTAAGATACACACAGTATCTAAAACAAGTATACAATGATTACATTACAATATTTAAGGACCGACATCCTTAATTTATGTTTGCCAAGCAAAACACACACTACATCTCCTAAGTCAGCTCCCAAATAGGTCTTCTCCAGAACACACGCCACAACTGACGTCACCAAGCATTCCATACCTTGCGCTACCCAATGAACATCCTTTAGTACCTTGTCTATCATCCCTCAAGCTTACATACCTTGAATCCATATCATCTAGAAGATATACCAGAAACACATAGACTAACTCTATCATTTCTCACTGTCACAATCCAGTGACTAGTCTTCACCAAAACATTTGTAACTCATCCAATATGAAACATTACATGATAAGATCTCAGATATAAGATCACAAAACCTTCCTGAAATTTCATCTGACTTCATAGAATCTGAAACATCCATACAATGTCTATACACTATGATAACCAGCCTATTCTTCTCATAGAAACATATGTTGACATCAGTGACAAAACACAGATGACAATAGTATGAGTGCCCATATAGTAATTGTTGGAAACAATTATCTGAAGAAAATTGCTACTCAAATTATGTATTGTCTTTGATGTCACACAATGTCATAGTCCGCAACAATCAGTACCTACCGAGCTCAGTCAGTCTGCCAGACAGTAAAATTAGTGCTTACCGAGTCCACTCAGTTATCAAAGAAAAGTTAGCATCTACCGAGTTCAGTCAGTTATCAAAGAAAAATCAGCATTTACCGAGTTCAGTCGATCGTCAAAGAAAATTCAGTGTTTACCGAGTTCAGTCAGTTGTCGAAGAAAAGGTAGCATCTACCGAGTTTAGTTGGTTATCAAAGGTAAAAGATTGTCAGTGTTTACCGAGTTCCCTCGGTCTTCGAAAGATTGTAAAAAGTTATGGTCACCGAGCACTGTCGGCCCTTGAAGGATTTTTGCAAATAAAATTTGCTTATTTCAGCTGACTGTTATACTAAGTAATGTCGATTTGACAAATCTAAAATCATATAAATAAAAGGTCAAATGTGAAAAATAAATAAGAAATACAACAGAAGATATATAGAAGAGAGACAGGAAAGGTGTGTGCGAAATTGTGAAGGATGACCAGATATCCTTGAGGAGTAGCAGAGATATATTTGATCAGGAAGGATCACACTTATGCAGAATAGAGATCTGTAATCAGCAAGGCAGTTGCATTATTATACAGGTCATTTTCATTGTTACCTTTTTATCATTGTAACAGTGAATTCTAAATCTCTTAACCGAGTTGGTTTAACAACCATATTGTAAATCCTCTAACAAGGTGACAATTCCATTGAATTGTTTTCAAGACCTCTTACCAGGCCACTCCTAGCAGGGTGATTAAATCCTCTAACAAGGTCACACCTAACAGTGTGTTTTGTAACCTTTTACCGGGTTGGCTTCTAACTAGGCATCACTTCAGAAAAGTGAAAATCAGTATCTAGATACATTGGTGGTTTTTTCCATATTGGGTTTCCATGTTAAATCTTGTGTCTCTTGTGTTCTTAATTGCTATCTTAATCATATACAAGTGCTGATGAATATCTAAAGATAATTTTGCTAATACTTTCTACATCTACAAAGTTACTGCAATCTATTTTACCGAGCGTTAAACAGATAATATTCATTAAGATATCCTAAGGGATCTAGAAAGAAATAATTGTGAAGTGTTTTATGGTTGACTGATTCACCCCCCCCCTCTTAGTCACTTCATCCATATTCCATCAATTGGTATCAGAGCTTTTGGTGCTTGCAGGAAGGGTTTCAAGGACCTAAGCTAAAGATCAGGATGTCTTACAAGAGAGAAATTCCAAAGCTCAACAGAGATAACTTTTCAGCATGGCAAGGTCTCATGCGACTTCATTTGGCTTCCATTGGTGATTCAGGATGCAAATACATTGATGAAGAATACACAGTTCCTACTGGTGCATTAACTGTTGAAGACATTGCAGAGAAAAAGACTCATAACACCATGATGATAGACATTGCATCAGCTCTCAGCTATGAAGAATTTGATGATATTAAAGAATGCACTACTGCATATGAAATGTGGATGACACTGAAGAAAATATATGGTGGTGATGCAAATGTGAAAAGAGCCAAAGCAAAAAGCCTAAGAGGACAATTTGACAAGATGAATATGAAGGAAGATGAAAACATTGCAAAATATGTTGAAAGAATCAAAGCAAGTGTAAGTGCAATTAGAGCTTCTGGAGGAACAATCTCAGATGAAACTGTTATAAGTAAGGTACTCAGAACATTACTCCCTATCTATGCAATAAGAGCATCAGCTATTCAAGAAAGAAGATGTGAAACAAACCACAATATAACTTTGGATGCTTTAGTTGGAAGATTGACAGCCTTTGAATTAGACAACTATGACAACTATGTTCCCAATTCCAAAAATATTGAGTCAGCATTTGAGGCCAAGGTTTCACTAAAGAAGAACAAGAAAATAAAAGAAGTTCAGTTAGAAAGTGAAGAAGTATCAGAAGAAAGTTCTGATAGTGATCTTGAAATTGTAGAAGCATTACTTGCAAAGAAGTACTCTAAAGGGAAAGGTAAATATAAAGGTAAAACTCCTTTAATCTGTTTTTCATGTGAAGAAATTGGACATATTGCAGCTAGGTGCCCAAACAAGCAAGTCAAGGAAGAGAAGAGAAGTCACAAGTACTATGGCAAAAAAAATTTCAAATCATTCAAGGATAAAGGTAAGAAAACATGTTTTATGGCTAAAGATTCTGATGATAGTGAAGAAGAAATTGTCTTTATTGCTATAAAAGATGAATCTGATGATGATGAAGATAAGATGGCACTTATTTCTCATATAAGCAAAGATGATATATGGATAATAGATAGTGGATGTTCACACCACATGACTGGTGACAAGACAAAATTTGAATACCTAGAAGACTGTGATAGTGGCAATGTAAGATTTGGAAATAATGAACCTTGTTGTATAAAAGGAAAAGGAAGAATCTCATTAACCAAAGAACTCATATGTGATAATGCTTATTGGGTTGAAGGACTAAAACATAATCTTCTAAGTGTAGCACAGCTAATCAACACTAGTTTCAAGGTTGAATTCATGAATGGTCAAGCAAGACTGCTGGATGAAAAAGGAAAACTCATTGGATCAGGCAAACAAACAAAAGGTAACTTATTTTATCTTGATCTCAGTGAATATTCATGTTTTATTGCTCAAATTGAAGAAAGTTGGCTATGGCACAAAAGGTTATGTCATGTGAATTTTGATAACATGATAAAAATAAGCAAATTCAAGAAGGTAAGAGGCATTCCTACTTTGAAGAAACTTGATACTGGTCTATGTAAGAATTGTCAGATTGGCAAAATGAGTAAAACTAGTTTTAAGAGTAAGAACTATCAATCTAAAGAGATTTTGGAAATTGTGCATACTGATTTATATGGACCTATTGGAATACAAAGCTATACTAGAGATAAATTCTTTATTCTTTTCATTGATGATTATTCTAGAATGATGACTGTTATGTATTTAAGAGAAAAGTCAGAAGCATTTGAAAAGTTCAAATGGTACTTGGCAAGAGTGGAAAAGGAAACAAGGAAAAGATTGAAATGCTTAAGATCAGACAGAGGTGGTGAATTCATCTCCCATGATTTTAACAACTTTTGCATTGAAAGAGGAATCAAAAGGCAGGTATCAGCTCCTAGAACTCCTGAGCAGAATGGAATAGCAGAAAGAAGAAACAGATCTATTATGGATTGTGCAAGGACTCTAATGATAGAAAAGAACATAGCTATAAAGTACTAGAAGGAAGCTATCAGCACTGCAGTTCATACCTTGAACCGAGTACAATTGAAGAAAGACACATTCAAAACTCCTTATGAATTATGGTATGGCTATAAACCCAATGTAAGTTACATGAAAGTATTTGGTAGCAAGTGTTATATCCTAAAAGAATCTAGAAGAAATAAATTTGATGTGAAAAGTGATGAAGGAATATTCCTAGGATATTCTAGCAAAAGTAAGGCATACAAATGTCTGAATTTGTCTACTCACAAAGTCATAGAAAGTATACATGTAAAATTTGATGAGTTTGCAGAAAAGACTGAAGAAGAAAGCAAAAGGGAACCTGAGAACTATAGAAGATTTGTTTATATTGAACTTGAAACATTGGCAGACACAACTATTAATGAGGAAACTATATCTACCGAGCCGAGCATAGTTACCAAGTCACAGGAAGAAGTTCAAACTGAGTCACAAGAAGAATTTCATACCAAGTCTCAGCCTGAAGTTACCGAGCAAATATCTACCGAGCCCAAGCAACCTGAAGAAGAGATCCTAGAAGACAACAGCATGAATCATTCAAAAGGCAAGGAACCTATACTAGCCAAATATGTCAGAAGACATCATACACCAGATCAAATCATTGGAAACAAATCAGATGGCACTATGACAAGAAGCAAGCTAAAAGGTACATGTCTGCTTACTGATTTTGAACCTAGAAATATCAAAGATGCATTGAATAATGAAAGTTGGATTGAAGCAATGAATGAAGAATTAGAACAAATACAAAAGAACAAAACATGGACTCTTGTACCTAGACCTAAAGATAAGAATGTAATTGGAACAAAATGGGTATTTAGGAATAAGTTGAATGAAGATGGTCAAGTATCTAGAAACAAATCTAGATTGGTATGTAAAGGTTATTCTCAAGAAGAAGGTATAGATTATGGTGAAACTTTTTCTCCTGTTGCAAGATTAGAAGGTGTAAGAACTCTACTTGCTTATGTAGCACATAAAGGATTTAAGGTATATCAGATGGATATAAAATCTGCATTTCTCAATGGAATTCTTGATGAAGAAGTCTACATTGAACAACCTAAAGGTTTTGTTGATCCAGATAAAAAGGACATGGTCTGTAGGTTACAAAAAGCATTGTATGGTTTGAAACAAGCTCCTAGAGCATGGTATGAAAGACTCCATAACTATTTGATTCAGATTAATTTCAAAAGAGCCAATGATAACAGAAATCTGTATATTAAAGAAAGACCAGATGACAAAATTGTATTGGCAGAAATATTTGTAGATGATACTATATTTACAGGGAATGAGGATTAGTGCAAAGAATTTTTAGAGAAAATGAACAAAGAATTTGAAATGTCTATGTTTGGTTTAATAAAATTCTTTGTTGGTCTTCAAATTCAGCAAAGCAAGAATGGTATATACATTACTCAATCTAAATACATTAAGGAAATACTTAAGAAGTTTGGTATGGAAGATTCAAAACCAGTTGGTACACCCATGTGTACTGGACTGAAACTTACCAAATGATGATTCAAAAGATGTAGATCAGACCTTATACCGATCTATGATTGGAAAATTGCAGTATGTAGTACATACAAGACCTGATATTGCCTTAGCAGTCGGTATAGTAGCAAGATTCTCAACAAAACCTAAGGAAAATCATATGATGGAAATCAAAAGAATCTTAAGATACTTAAGAGGAACTGAAGAATATGGTTTGTGGTATAAATTTGGAGGCAATCTAGATTTAAAAGTGTTTACTGATGCTGATTGGGCAGGGAGCATTGATGACAGAAAAAGTACAAGTGGTGGAGCATTTTTTCTTGGAAAAAGACTGGTATCTTGGACCAGTAAAAAGCAAAATTGCACATCTCAATCCACAGCTGAAGCAGAATATGTTGTTGCTGCAGTAAATTGTTCAAATATTGTTTGGTTTAAACAGTTATTACAAGGTATGAAGGTTGAAATCAAAGAACCAGTTGTTATATTTTGTGACAATACCAGTGCAATAAACATTTTGAAGAATCTAGTGATGCATTCCAAAACCAAGCACATTGCTATTAAATATCACTTTGTCAGAGAATTGGTGCAGGACAAGGGAATCAGATTAGAATATATTCATAAAAAAGAGTAGATTGCAGACATTTTCACCAAACCATTACCTAAGGATGCATTTGTGTATCTAAGAGGTAAGTTAGGGGTCATTCCCCTATCCGAGGCTCACTAAATATAGTTTTAGTGATGCATCAACTAGAACATGATTGAAAATCAACCAGTTGATGCAGCATATTCAAGGAATCATTGCATATGAATCAGTACTTGAGGTACATTAATTTACACCGGTATTATGTGAATTGTCTTTGGCATGTGTTGTCAAAGAGGGAGTGTTTGCTATGTCTTTGCTATTACTTCAAGAAATTTTCAATAGTCAGAAGGAAGAATTTTCAAGAAAAAGGAAGTTTGATGACAGAGGGAGATTTGAATCTGAACCGAGCTAATTCTTTCAAAATTTCTTATGCTATGACATATTGTGTTGCCATCAATGCCAAAGAGGGAGATTGTTGGAAACAATTGTCTGAAGAAAATTACTACTCAAATTATGTATTGTCTTTGATGTCACACAATGTCATAGTCCGCAACAATCAGTACCTACCGAGCTTAGTCGGTCTGCCAGGTAGTAAAATTAGTGCTTACCGAGTCCACTCGGTTATCAAAGAAAAGATAGCATCTACTGAGTTCAGTCAGTTATCAAAGAAAAATCAGCATTTACCGAGTTCAGTCGGTTGTCAAAGAAAATTCAGTGTTTATCGAGTTCAGTCGGTTGTCGAAGAAAAGTTAGCATCTGCCGAGTTCAGTCGATTATCGAAGGTAAAGGATTGTCAGTGTTTACCGAGTTCCCTCGGTCTCCGAAAGATTGTAAAAAGTTATGGTCACCGAGCACTGTTGTCCCTTGAAGGATTTTTGCAAATAAAGTTTGCTTATTTCAGCCGACTATTATACTAAGTAATGTCGATTTGACAAATCTAAAATCATATAAATAAAAGGTCAAATGTGAAAAATAAACAAGAAATACAGTAGAAGATATATAGAAGAGAGACAGGAAAGGTGTGTGCGAAATTGTGAAGGATGACCAGATATCCTTGAGGAGCAGCAGAGATATATTCAATCAGGAAGGATCACACTTATGCAGAATAGAGATCTGTAATCAGCAAGGCAGTTGCATTATTCTACAGGTCATTTTCATTGTTACCTTTTTATCATTGTAATAGTGAATTCTAAATCTCTTAACTGAGTTGGTTTAACAACCATATTGTAAATCCTCTAACAAGGTGACAATTCCATTGAATTGTTTTCAAGACCTCTTACCAGGCCACTCCTAGCAGGGTGATTAAATCCTCTAACAAGGTCACACCTAACAGTGTGTTTTGTAACCTTTTACCGGGTTGGCTTCTAACTAGGCATCACTTCAAAAAAGTGAAAATCAGTATCTAGATACATTGGTGGTTTTTCCCATAGTGGGTTTGCACGTTAAATCTTGTGTCTCTTGTGTTCTTAATTGCTATCTTAATCGTATACAAGTGCTGATGAATATCTAAAGATAATTTTTCTAATACTTTCTGCATCTACAAAGTTACTGCAATCTATTTTACCAAGTGTTAAACAGATAATATTCATTAAGATATCCTAAGGTATCTGGAAAGAAATAATTGTAAAGTGTTTTATGGTTGACTGATTCACCCCCCCCTCTCAGTCACTTCATCCATATTCCATCAGTAATGTAGTGATTAAACATATAAAATGTCTCAATCACCTCCCCATGCATTAGGAATATCCAACAATCTCCCCCTTTGGCATTGATGTCAACATATGGGAAAATCCATCATCCCAAGGTTATATCAATCCAAAGTTCTGCAACCAAACAATACTACATACAATCTCCCCACACAGTAGGGATTTTCTCATAGCAAAAATTCCCCTTTGACAACAATGGAAAAGGGTGCCATGAGTTATCAACTATTTTCCAACATCTTTCTTCCACGATCACTCCCCCTGAGGAGTAGATCCCTACATCTAGTCCAAAATATTATAAGGCTTTGAAAACCTCTGGACTAATGCATATCTGCATTATTTAATTTTGACTAGGAGAGGCTTGAACCCCCAACATTCCTTTGAGATATTCAAAGGTATCTTTTGGCAGTGGCTTTGTGAAGATGTCTTCAATCTACTATTTTCTACTAATATATTCAAATTTTATTTCCTTCTTTGCCACCTTGTCTCTCAAGAAGTGATATTTGATAGAAATATGTTTGGTTTTAGAGTGCATCATCGGATTCTTTGACATATTCACTATACTGGTGTTATCACAATGGATAACCACTATCTCATCAAAGTTTATTCCAATATCCTTTACCATTTGCTTCATCCAAATAATTTGAGTGCAGTTAACAACAACATCAACATACTCTGATTCTGCAATGGATTGAGCTATACAATCTTGCTTCTTACTTAGCCATGAAACCAACTTTTTCCCAAGAAAAAATGCACCACCACTAGTTGTGTGTGAATGCTTTGCACCTTCATGAAATTAGGATTAATATCTAACACTCTTAGCAAATACAATGAAAATTTAAACTAAGAATTGCATAAGAATGCATGACATCTCATGGTTCTCTAATTAGATGTGGTAAGTAGAGCTCTCAGTTTAATCTCCACTAGTGACACTTCTAAAATGAGAAATATGATACTACGAATGCTTATTCTAGCTCACTAACTCTCAAATTGATACAAAGATAATTCAAATGCTCTCAAATGCTCTTAATTGCTATGAAAATGACTATAATAAGGATGCTTTGCAAATGAATTTCTAAGATGATTATTGCTCTCAAAATGCCTCATACTTACAGTAAAATCCCAAGGGTAGGGGGTAGAGTGAATTAACCATGATTTACCTTTGGTTGAGTCAAAAAATTTGCAGTGTTTTTAAATGGGGGGACAATTTAAATGTTTGTCTCAAAGCTTTGGACAAAAGGACAAAATTGAGTGGATGAGATTGAAACCTTAAAATGAGTGATCAAGATTCATTTCTTTTTGAGTGATTTATGTCTTGTTGTCCTCAATTTTCATTGGTTGCTCAACTTTGTTGAAAGATATTAGGATTTATTAAATTCAATTAATTAATTAAATTTAGCCATGTAGGTGAATAGGTTCATTTTGATTTTTGATTAAACAACTATACAATTAATTGATTAAAATCAATTATGTAGTGCTCTTCACCCCTTTAAGCTTTGATTTAATTATTTAATGTCATTATTTGATTTTTCCTTTGATTTAATTGATTTTGTCCAATTTGATTTAATTATGTCCATCTTTATTGATTTGATCCTTTTTTATGAGAATTAGTGCATTTTGATGATTTTGAGCCATTTTATTGATTTTAAAGCACTTGCCCATTTTTGAGTGTCTACAAATGGCCCTCTTTGAATTGATGTGTGAAGAATATTGATTCAAAGATTCTTTGAGTCCTGATTTACTGATTTGCTGATTTACCACTGATATGAAATTGATATGCTACTTGATATGATATGCCTTTGATCTGATTTGATAAAACTGATATGCCACTGATAATGATTCCAAAAATTTTGATGCCCCAGATTCACTGATGTTTGATGCCAACTTGATACTTTGATGCCCCCTTAGAAATGAAACATATTCATTGCTTGATTTGAAAATTTTTGATGATGATTGATCCAATATGTTTTCATTTCTGAAAAACATTGATGATATGCCATGATTTACAATTTGCCCCGATTAATTGTTAGGTTAATATAGGTCAAAGTCAAAATTTCACCTCTAAATTAGGTCAAAATTAGCTTAAATAGGTTGAAAAACTTTGATTTACTATTCATTTTCACTTTTGACTTCTGAGATTTTGCTCTGGTTCTGCTTTGATTTTCATGATGGTTGTGCCTATCAGAGAGCATCGGTTCTAGAGGATTCATCGGTATCAAAGACCACCCGACTATGGACCTCCAGTGAGGTATTGCTAACTTCCTTTTTGCATTTATTTCTCATTTATAGCATTTATTGCATTTTTTCCATGCTCTTGTATTTTTGAATTTGCAAAATCACGCCTAGGAATAGTTAAATGCTATGTAGTCTCTTTAAAGTGTTGCATCCATGCCTCTGTGTAGTAAAGTGTTGCCTAACAATAGTAAACTCTCACCTGCTAAAAATCTTTTTTCACGTAGCAATAGAATTTTTCTACCAATTTCCATATAGTTTTCCGCTTAGGAAACCCTAGTTTTAAAATGACACCTAAGCTCCTTAAAATTTTGCCTAGCGTGATGAAGTGACGTGTAATTTGTTAAATGACACGTGGTAAGAATAAAGCATCGCGTGGTAGATTTTCTGCACCGTGTATGGTAAAATGCCTCCTGGTAATGGGCAAATGATGACTGCAAGTTTTTGAAAATTTTTCAAATTTTTGACTTGATTTTCTGATTAAAAATTTGATGTCGTCGACTGATCATTTGAATTCCAAGATAGTTTAGGTCTGTTGTAGTTTAGCAAAACAATTGATTAGGATATCAGGATAGTAATACCAATGAATGTTTGATTAAATCAATCTGATAGTGGGATACTGATAAGTAGGACTTGATTAATCAGTGTGAAAACTAATATTGATAGGTAGGATTGATGCTTCCTTCTTAGGATACAGAGACATGAACAAATGGTAGGGTTGATTACTTTTGATTCTTGATAGACTGATTGACTTAAATTAACTCATTGATATGGTATACTAATATGATTCCTTTGATTTGCAAAATAGACACATTTCCATATATTATATATACGGACCGTCGCTTCCTAGGTGATTGATTTAGGTCAGGCTTTGACTCCTGTAGAGTATCAAGTTATTGAGTTGTGCGGTCTTAGTTTCCTCCTTGACATCTTGTGATTTTAGCTGAACCGTGGTTTACTTACCACAGTGGCAGAGCGATGGCACTCTGACCACAACACATTCCACCTTACCTTTGGAGAGATGACTATTACTCTAGAGGATGTATACAGATTATTATGGATTCCTTACCGTGGTGAGATGGTCTATTATGATTCTCTCTATGATAGCACAGTCTATAGATGAGTGTTTGGAGACAACACTATTGATCATGATACTATTACTTGGGCTCAATTTGCTTCATTTCCTACATTGCTAGTGGTACTTGGTGCTTTGATCGATGGTTTACTACTTCCTGACCATTGAGGTCATGGTTTCTCATTTGGATGGGGTAGGATACTCGAGGATCTTCTTGCACAACCTTGACACTTCGATTGAGGCTCATGTGTGTTGGCACAACTTTACCATGATTTACATGAGGTTGTCTACAGAGAGAGTGCTTTGTTATCGGTAGGTGCAGTGATTTTGTAGTTGTGG
Source organism: Chamaecyparis obtusa (assembly GCA_027943335.1). Taxonomy (NCBI): domain Eukaryota; kingdom Viridiplantae; phylum Streptophyta; class Pinopsida; order Cupressales; family Cupressaceae; genus Chamaecyparis; species Chamaecyparis obtusa. The sequence continues at coordinate 1,128,423 of BSBK01007120.1, read as the reverse complement.
GTATGGGAGCATCTTCCCATTACTAGACTAGTTTCAGATAGGATTCAATGGTGTGGTTTCCCTTATGCCTTTCTGTATAGCGGTATAATTATCCAGCATCATCTGAGAAAGATTGAGTATTGGCACCGGTAGATTGATGATCTTGATCAGGTTCAGTGGCAGCCATACATAGGATGTGAGCACTAGAGGGAGGACAATGATGAGCTCCCCTATATGTTTGCACCTCGATGGATGATTGGCAGGTCTACTACTTTTATTGAGCATTTCTGCTTTGGTCGAGTTTCTCATCAGTATGGTAGAGTACATGATATGCCTCAGGGTACAACACTATATGATAGAGTCTAGGTAGAGAGATCCATGTGGGGTCCTCAGATTGATTATAAGTTTGCTTGTGATCAGATTTCTCAGTTGGCATATTGTAGATAGGATATTCTTGGGGGTATTTCTGATGCTAGTGTGTCTCATGAGTTTTGAGACTGGTGGGCGCGGAACAGATTTCCTAGATTTACAGATCCAACAGAGTCTATCCTAGGTCATGATGAGAGATTTGAGGGTGATGATGATGATGGAGATGATGATGGGGATGGTGGGGGTGGTAGTAGGAGGAGATGTCAGAGGCAATGAGCATAGAGAGGATAGAGAGCTCCTCAGGTCATTGGATGAGGACGAGATGGGCCACGGGTGAGAGGTGGACATGCTAGGGATAGAGCTAGGGATGATCATGCAAATGAGATTGTATGTCCTAGAGCAACATCAGGTGATAGGAAATAGAGATGTCAGAGAAATTAGAGACATCAGAGACAGGTTCATGTAGAGGCTACTAGATAGATTCCTGGTGGTATGGATCCATTAGTTCAGTTATAGTGGGTTGCCTTAGCACAACAGGATCAAGATCAGGTACAACAAAATTAGGTTCTAGCATAGTAGGTGCCTCCACAGGTTCAACAGTCATAGGATATGGGCTAGACTTCATAGGCTGCTCCTAGTATTGATAGTGTAGCGCGGGATGTTCAGTCATTGAGGATAGATATATCTACTATTGTGGGCAGACTGGATTAGGTAGATCTTTTGATGTAGCAGTTTATGACTCATGTGACTCAAAGACCTAGCATAGCAAGCACTTTTGAGGCTCCTCCTTCACAAGATGGACAGGATGGTAGAGGTCTAGATGGATCAGGTGCTGGGGATGGATCAGGTGCTGCTATGGGATCTTGATGATTTGATGATAGATTTACTATCTTGTTGATGTCTCTTGTATCACGTTTCATGTTGTTGTATTGTTGATCAAAACATTGATGTACCACTTTCATGATATTGTATCTTGATAAATTGATGTACTGGATCATTTGATGTTTGATGAACACTTATAGGATGATATACTTCCTTGATTCTCTTGATGAGTTATGAGATTATCTTTATATGTAGCTATATGATGTTTATGATGTATTTAATTGTGATTATGCTATGGATGCATCATATCTTATTTATGATATAGCTAGGTGAATGCATTGATGAATAAATTTTTTTGATATGCTTTTCTCTATTTTTCAATGTATGAATGCAAAGTGATTTATGGAATGTGAATATGAATGCCCCTATGTTTTTGCTTTTTTTAATGTATGCAGTTCTATCCTTAATTATATGTATGCAAATGATGTATGAGTAATGATCTTTTTCTTTTTTTCTTGCTTTTCTGATATATGGATAATGAATAATGATTAATGTTATGCATGAATGCAAAAGATAACCTCACTTTTTATTGATTGATTTTCAAGGAAAAAGACATTTGATTTGAACCCCCCATTTCTTTAATGTTTTGACTAACCAAGATTATTAATATACCCCCTTGTCCTTGGAAAATAACCATAATTAAATGCAATTAATCTAACATGATAGTGAAATTAATCTAACATGATCTAATGCAATGCAATGCAACTAAGTGTCACTAGCTTTTAGCAAAGAAATACCATAGAGATAAATTTTCATCATTGAGCAATTTTGGGACCGAAAAGCAAGTAAAACCATCATTGACCACATCATGATGATATGAATACCACTTTTTTCACTTTTGGTAACCTCTTTGGAAACTAGTACAACCCTCACTAGTTGGATAACCAAACTATGGGAGTATGAATACTGGTTTCAACAGATTCAATGTTGCAAGTGGATTTTGGTATTAAGATATAGAAGATCTAAATAGCCAAGGTATCCATTTGTGTAAACAAGAAAATGTTAATCCTTCATCTTATGGGATAGTCCTCGATAGTTCTTTGATGACCATGTCGTTAGATGAATTCTCATAGGTTGATGAATCTTCCTTACAACAGTCACTCGAAGGAAAGAAAATATCATGTCTCTATCATGGCCAATCTAGTCGAAACATCATCAATTAGCTAAAAAGATGTGATAAAAATCAATTCCATAAAGATTATAAAAAATAAAGCTTCAAGTGTTTTGCAATGTTTTGTGATTTTCAAAAGGTATTTCCAAGTATTCTGATCTTTAAAGTGTTTGTCAATTTTAAATCCTGAATAATAAAGTCAATGAAGGCTCAAGGATCAAGTTGTAGGATCATATACTTGGGTGTGAACAATGATATCTATCAAAGGTTCACAAAAATCTCTCTCGCTGAAGCTTTGATAAGTCTCTCTCTCTAATGTGACTGAATGTAGCACTATTGAATCCATTTGGTACCAAATTTCCAATCCTCTTCTACCCCCAAGTGATAAATGTGATCATGTGATGAACTTAGGGTAAATAGGCAATGCAATGATGTGACTGAAGGCTTTATTATGACTATGTACAAATGACAGATGCAATGAAGGTTTACAAGTGGGATGATGGAAATGAAATATGTACACATGCAACTTGAAGGACTTAAGGGAACAAAAGGTGCTTGATTGCCAATTTTTCACCTTTTGGGTCTTTTCTCTTTTCTTTTTTTGCTACCAAGGCGCCTATTGCTAGGTTTTCACCAAGGCACTTTTTCTTTTTCAATTTTTTTCTTTCTTTCTTTTTTTTTCAAATGTTTTTGGTATTTTCAAGATCTCTTTGATTATGTACAATAAATATGATGTTCCTCATATGATACTCTTTATACTCTTTCATCTACCTCATGTATAGAACCTCTTTAGATGTATGCTATTGATAGGCTCTTGTAACTCCTCGCCTTTGCAATCTGCTAACTTATACATTCCCATTCCAAATGAAGACACAATGATGAAAGGACCAAGCCAATTCACCTCCCATTTTACTTTTCTTCTCTCTTTCAACTTGATTATTTGGGTTTTCTCTTAACACTAAGTCTCCTACTTGAAAGGCTCTTGGTTTGATATGCTTATTGTAGTTCCTTGAGATTATGTTCTGATATACTTTCAAGTGTTCATAAGCTTGTGTTTGGTGTTCTTCTAGAAACTCTAATTATTGAAGTCTAGCAACTCTATAATCTTCATATGTTATCAACCCTTGCAATGATACTCATAAAGATGTGATTTCAACCTCCAATGGTAGAACAACTTTGGCTCCATAGACTAATGAAAATGGTGTGGCTCTCGTAGGTGTCTGAATGCTAGTTCTATAGGCCCATAATGCCAGATTAATTTGCACATGCCAATCTCTTCCTGACTTATTTACAGATCTCTTCAAGATTTTGAGAATGTTCTTATTTGTAGCTTTGGATTGTCCATTTCCTTGAGGATAATAAATGGATGAAGAGTGATAGGTGATATGAAATGTGCCACAAAGTTCATCCACATATTTGTTTTTGAATTTCTTTCCATTGTTTGTGATTATAGCATGAGGGATACCATATATACAAATGATGTGGTTCAAGATGAACATGGAAATTTGTTTACCCATAGCCGTGATCAAAGGAACCGCTTCTACCCACTTAGTGAAATACTCCATTGTAGTGATGATGTACTTGTGCCCATTTGAAGAAGGTGGATAGATGACGTCGATCAAGTCAAATCCCCATTGATAGAATGGCAATGGTGTAAAAAATGGGTGCAATTCTTGTGCCAGTGCATGTATCATGTTGCAGTGGTTTTGACATTTGCTGCATATTTTGATGAAGTGACAAGCATCTTTCTCTAAGGTTTTCTAGAAATACCCTAAGTGAAGGATCTTCTTGGCTAGGTTTAAATCACTTGAGTGTGACCCACAAATGCCCTTGTGAACCTCACATAAAGTAACTTAGACTCCTCTTCCTCTAGAAATCTAAGTAAAGTCCCGTCAAGACCCTTGTGATACAATGTTTTGGAAAGGATTATGTAATGGGCTGATTGGCGTATGAAATTTCATTTTTGGGCTCATGATTGGTCTAAAGGTAGCACTTGGTCTCTGAGATAGGTATATATAGGGTCGTACCAAGGTGAGTCATGTCCATGAAGTAGGGCAACAATTTGGGTTTCGGGAAGGTCAAATGTCGATTGTGCTAACTCTTCCACCAAGAATTCGTACTTCTCATTTTGATCTAGTTTTTGAAGTAAGGAAGGCAAGGTTGCCATTGCATCAACTGCTCTATTCTTCTCTCTTGGAATTTGCTCAAATGTTATCAAAGAAAAGTAGTTTTTCCAAGTATCAATCATAGCCTTATATGGCATTAATTTTTCATCTTTGGTATTATATTCATCATTGACTTGATTGATTATTAGTTGAGAATCTCCATATAATTTTAGCTCGGTGATGTTCCATTCTAAAGCCATCTTAATGCCAATGACTAAAGCCTCATATTATGCTATATTGTTTGTGCATGGGAACAAAAGCTTGTAGGACTTGGGGATAGTGTACCCTTGAGGGGTAATCAATAATATACCGGCCCCAAAACCTCCTTGTGTATATGAGCCATCAAAGTACAACTTCCATGTCTTTGTTTCTATGTTTACATTTGCAGAATCTAGAAATTCCACTTGAATGGTTTGTGTAGAAGTCAATGGGTTTTCAGCTAAGTGATCTGCTATCACTTGTCCTTTTATTGCCATCCTATCCACATAATCAATGTCAAACTCACTTAATATCATGACCCATTATGCTATCCTACCCATTAAGGTAGTTTTGCTTAGCAAATATTTTAGAGGATCAATTTTGGCAATTAGTTTCACCTTGTGCATCAACATATAATGTCTCAATTTTTGAGATGCAAAGACCACTGCTAGACAAGCCCTTTCCATGAATGTATAGTTAAGTTCGTATTTGATCAATGTCCTACTCAAATAGTAGATTGCTCTTTATTTTCCTTGATCATCTTCTTGCACCAAAAGATCTCCTAGAGACTTTTCGGTAGTGGATATGTATAGTAGCAACGGTTTTCCCTTGATTGGTGGCATTAAAATTTGTAGATTTATTAGATAAGTCTTCAATAAAGTGAAGGCTTGGTCACAATCTTCATCCCACATGAAAATAGTATCTTTGTGTAGCAACCTTGTGAATGAATGACATTTTTTGGCCAATTGAAAAATGAACCTTCTTATGGATTGTGTCTTGCCTTGTAGAGACCTCATTTGGCTTATGTTCTTTGGAATTTCCATATCCATTATTGCTTGTACTTTTTCTAGATCCACTTCAATCCCTTTTGCTGAAACCAGATAGCCTAATAACTTGCCAGATTGGACACCAAAGGCACATTTTCTTGGATTAAGCCTCACTTTAAATTGTTCCAATCAAGTGAATATCTTTTTTAGAATTTGTAGGTGATCTTCTCTTTTGTGTGATTTTTCCAATATGTTGTCCACATAATCTTCTAGAAATGTGTGCATCATATCGTGGAAGATAGTTGTCATTTCCCTTTGATATGTGGCTCTAACATTTTTAAGGCTGAAGGGCATGACGTTCCAACAAAAGGTTCCCCAAGGACATGTAAAGGCTATCTTCTCTTGGTCTTTGGGTGCAATTTTTATCTAATTATATCTGCTGAAACCATCCATTAATGAGTACATGGAGTGACCTGCTGTCAAGTCGACTATTGCATCAATGCTCAGAAGTGGGAAGTCTTCCTCAGGACATGCAAGATTCAAGTCTCTAAAATTTGTGCATACATGAATGGATTTATCATGCTTGGTGACTGATACAATATTAGATATCCATTCAGCATATGCTATTTCTCTTATAAATCCCACCTTCAACAATTTTTCTAATTCCACCTTGACTAGGAGAGCTACATGTGGGTGCATTTTTCTCAACTCTTGCTTGACGAGCTTAACCCCTGGTTTAACATTCAAATGGTGCATAATGAAGTCAAGATCCAATCTAGGCATGTTGACATAGGACCATGTGAAGTTCACTTGTTGTTCTTGGAAGAACTTGGTAAAATCCTTTCTTTCTAAAGGTGTAAGTGATGCGGCCAAGTGTATAAATTTTGGATCCAATTCTGTCCAAATGTTGACCTTTTCTGTCGGCTCTATGAGAATAGGTGACCTTTCTTCCTCATGCTCAGGTAGGGTATCCAATCTCTCTTCCTTTGGTGCCACAGTTGGATTTTCACCATAGGAAACATCCTTTATCTTTACTTTTTTTGGTTCTAGTGCTGCCACCTAATGGTTTTCATCACTAGAACTTTTTAATTTTATTTTATTTTTCATTTTTTCTTTGGATTAATAGATTGGACCCCCATTGCTTCTATCATGTTCGGTTTGAATTCATTGGTGAAAGAGGGCTCAATCGCATTAAGGTATTGATTCATTGCTTGGTCATTAGGGAAATAGAGTAAGTCGCTTGGTTCATTTAGGTCCCAATCAATAAGGTCGAGGTTTATCAAGGATAAGGTTTCATTTGGAAAAGTATCATCAATTGGGTTTATGGACATGACTTCATTGGAGGGTTCATACATTGTATCATTTGGATCTATAATGTGAGCTTCCTTGAGATGGTCCATGGAAGAAGGATCAAAGTCCTCTTCACTTGAGTCCTCAATGAATTCTACAGGAAATAGCATGGGAAATACAACCCATAGATTAATCCTAATGTTTGAATCATCTTCCTGTAAGGGGTCCCAAAATTCCTCTATCCATGGTTGATTAAAAAGGTGCTTGTCCTATATTGAGTTCTTGTATGATGGGCTCTTCACGCCTTGGAGCTTGTTGCTTTGGAACCTTAGCATAAGTATGTATGGTGACTACCTCTTTATCATGGCATGATTCATTGGATAAAGTATCCCATTCATAATCCTGGGAGTCATCACTATCTACATCAGATTCCAATGTGTTCACTTGAGGATATGAATCATGCATTGGGTTGGAGCTTTCCCCTTTGTATTGGTAGCCTACTCTTGATCTTTCTTCTTTTGTCCTCCAAGAAAGTTCAATGGGCTCTAGTAAACCTCTATTTCTTTGGCCTAAGGGTCCTCTTCCCTTGTACCCCATTTTCTACATTATCTCAAATCCTTTGCCATATTGATTAGTTTGAATGTTAATGTGCTGGATTCTTTCTATGGGAGTACTTGAGGTGTCATCTTCATCATGATAAAGCCATTGAAGGACTTCACCTTCCTCCTTATCAAATGTTTCTTTGTCACTTTCTCTCACGAAGTAAGAGTTATACTTATGAGGGAGGTGTTCTTTTGATGGTTTCCCATGCGTTCTTGGAGATGTGGGCAAGTCAAATAGGGAAATAGAATATTCCCCTACTCCTTTGGAACTGATTTTATATTGTTTTTCAAATGTATCCATCATCTCACTCATTTTTTTGTAGTTTTCCTTTTTAGCTTTATCCTTTTCTTCTTTGGTGGGTTGGTAAAGTACTATCTCTAATTTAGGTGCTTGATCTAAATCTTCATTTGGAGTTGGACCCTCGTAGCTCACTTTTTCCTTTCCTTTAGTTGATGTCATTGAGCTAGCTTGATGAGGGTTTGAAGTAACACTTAATGTTAACATAGGATCATCCATTTTGATATCTTCAATGGTGGCTCTTTGGATAATTCCTTCTTTGTTATGGGGAATAAATAGCTCATGAAGGGGTTTAAGTGCATTACAATATTGGAACAGATTTGAGTCCCCTCCAACTGTTATTTCCTCACCCATGTATGGAAATTTTATGAATTGATGATACGTGGATGGAACTGCTTGCATCTCATGGATCCATGGTCTCCCCAATAATATATTACAAGTTAGTTTCCTATCCAATACTTGGCAATTTCTGTCCTTTCTGACAAGTCCCACTTGAATGGGCAATACAATCATACCTCTAGAGGCTCTTTCACCTTCATCATAGGCCTTTATGGTGATTCTTTTCATAGGATCAATGTAGGACTCAGATAATCCTAGGGATTTGAAAAGACTCAATGTGCAGATGTTAAGACTAGCTCCCCCATCTATGAGGGCTCTTTTGACCTATGTCTTTCAATCAAGACCTCTATATGCAATGGTAGATTTTGGGGATGGGTAATAGACATGTCATCCTGGTCTAAAAATGAAAGGCAATGAGGTGCAATAAGATGACCTACCATGTTTTGAAACTTCTCCTCTTCTAAGTTAGTAGGAACATTCATCTCTACTAGAGCTTTCTCTAAAATTTCCCTATGGTTAGGAGATAACTTTAATAGCTCCAAGATAGAGATTTGTGTTGGAGTCCTTTGTAGCTGATCTACCAAGCTATATGGTTTTACCGCTATAGAAGATTGCTTGATCAAAATGCTAGATTGTGGAGGGCTAATAGGTTTAGGATCAACCCCTTGTAAGGTAATCCTTGAAGTCTTCCCCCTAGTGATAACATTAGATGTCTCTTTTTGGGGCTATTCTTTGATCACTATAGCATTCACAACATTATCATAGGGTGGCATAAAATTGATCTTATTGCTGCTTTGTTTCTTTCCATTGGATGATTCCCCTTTGTCATCTTTATAGAAGGGTTGTTTGAAAGCCATGTGTTCTTCATTGCTTTGAGGTCCGTCAATGGTGATCATACCATTATCAATCAAGTCTTGCACCATGTTCTTTAGCTGAAAGCAATCATTTTTTGTGTGCCCTTGAATTCTATGGTATTCACAATGGCTATTTTCACCCCACCAGGTAGGCTTGTTGTGTGTCTCATAAGGTTGAATGCTAGGTAGATTAATGATGTTGTTAGCCATGAGGGTATTTAATACTTTTTCAAGAGGTTCACCCAAAGGTGTGAAGTTCCTCTTAGGAGTTGATACCAAGAATTTATCAGATTTGTTACTCCTTTGATTATTCCCTTGGTTGCCATTATTAGCATTGTTGTTGAAAGGTGCCTTGGAGGCCTGGTTTGCATTGTTCACCCAATTAGGTGTTCTTGTGAGAGAAAATGGAGTCACCTTCAAATTACTAGAATCCACAACCTCGTCATTGACTACTCCCTTATTGTTGTTCTTCAATCCATACCGATTATAGCTATTGGACCAATTCTTATTCTGATTGTTGTTATTATTGGAGCTATTGTTGTTGGAGTTATTCTTATTATCTTTATACAATTTCAAATCTCCACTCTTAACCATCACTTCTTTTGTTGTTACTCCATTCTCTATGAGGTCTTGGAAGGTCTTGGGGCATTTCATTCTCAATCGGTAGTTCATCTCGTTGCTCAAGCTATTGATGAATATATCCATTTTCTCCTTTTCGGGCACACTCCTAGGATACCTAGCAAATACTATCCTCCATCTTTGTAAGAAAGTGAGGAATGCTTCTCCATCCTTTTGTTTAGTATTACATAATGTTATCATTGTGACCTCATGCTTCATGTTGTATGAGTAATGGGCCACAAATTTTGAAGCTAGTTCTTCAAAGGTTTTTATGCTAGATGGTAATTTAGAAAACTACTCCATGGCCATACCTCCTAAGCTTCTTGGGAATAGTCTCATTAAATAGGTGGTATCGTGCATGAAATCCAAGCTCAATGCACAAAACTCCCATAGGTGATCTTGTGGATTTGACATTCCTTCATATTTGTCATACTTGGGAAACACTACATTAATTGGGAATGATACCATGACTAGACTTTTATCAAATGAGAATGGACACAATGCTTCGATAGAAAAGGGTTTAGGAGCCCCGCTTTGCTTGATTTTCTCTAGCTGCATTTGAAATATCTTAAATTTCTTGTTCATGATGTCAATGGTACTCTCTTCAACTTTTGGTGGTCTAAGTTGATTCACATCATAATCATGGGGAAGCTTAAGACTTTCCCGGGCTAGGTCCATAAAGTAATTTTCTTTATCTCTTGCCATTGCTTTTTCCATGAGTTTTATGAAATAGGGGCACTGAATGGATTCATCAACCTTGTCATTGGTTGCATCTTTGACAGTTGGTTTGGCATTAGTTCTATGATTAGTGGTATCAATCCCTTGAGTTTTTTGATCCTTCCCTCCACTATTGGTATTACCCTGATTATTCAAGTCAATACCTCCATTATTTGCATCCCCTTGATTGTTTGGGTCAATGCCACTATTGCTGTTATTACCCAAGCCACTGTAGTACATCATGTTGTCTTCCACTTCTTGCTCAAGTGATTTTTGGGGTACTCTTGGGGTGGTAGAAGTGTCACCTGGGTATGGGAGCTCTTGCCTCAAATAAGTCCCATTTGCTTGCAAGGTTTTCTTGACGTAGTATGATCTAGTTAAAGCAGGCATGAACAAACCACTTGGAGAATAAGATTCGATCTTGCCCATGGTCAAATCCTTGTGAAATTTTCAAAAATTGTGTATAAAGATGATTTATGACTAGGCTGGATGTTGGAACAGTAAGAACACAAAAAAGGGTATCTGAATATGTGATCAAAAAATTTTGAACCCCTCGGTAAGTACTCATTGTTTTCCCTTTTGGGTTTTTTTGGGCATCACCTACCTGAGTGTAGGCGTGACTTAAAATATTGTATGCATGGACTTGAATTGAATTAGGAAGCATACTGTACGTGTGTAGGAAACACTTTACTATTGATAGACATTTTTCCAGTGTTTTTAGGTGTCACTTAATATATCTGAGGTGTGACTTTATGGCTTATACGCATTTTCTGAATAGTCACATACGTGACTTTACTACTGACAGGTGTTATTTCTTTGTGCACATGCGACACTTTGCTGACTAGGTTGTAAATTTTGGATTTTAAAAATTGCAACATCAGTTTTCTAGAATTTTCTCATTTGAAAATGGAAGACAATCACAACACACACATCAATTTTTAACTGTGTCCCTAAAACACACTAAAGTGTATATTCTTGATCATTTTCCACAAGTATTGCACAAGAAAGAATTCCAAGCAGTCTACCTATAGTCAATTTTGGCTTTTTAACATTTTGGCTCTATGAGGTAGTTTTCTATTTATCAGGTTTTATTGAACAATTCTGTTCTAAACTATGTCAAGTTCTTATACCCACTTGTGGGCTTCCCACATGCACAAAAGCATGATTTGGCACAATTCGTGAGGACTATTAGAGGAAGTGAAGACACTTGTACACAATCTAGCCACTTCCCTTTTAAGTAAAAGTGTATTTTTATTATAGTGGGTTGGATATTACCACAGCAAAAGTAGTTGTCTCCCACTTGGGTCGTTCCCTCTCACTGGCCTCGTTAAGGCAATTTCTCAGGAGGCAGGCCCTCTAGTGTTCTAGCATGTTCATGTTTAAAACAAGGAAATGGAGTTAAGAAGAAGTTTTTGGGAATTTGGTTCACCAAAAGGTGAAGAGCATATCCCTAACTTTTCCTTAATTTCCCAAACACAATTAGCAATGTTCAATTTCTTTCACCCACTAACTATAGGGATTTGAGTATTTCTACTCTCCTCCACAAACAAAGGGGCTTTGATTTTTATGTGTTTGATTCCTCAACCTTTCTTATTAATCAAAGGTTCAACACCTTTGGCATTTTGATTCACTAGAAGAAGTGAAGAGCATAGGCCTAAATGCTAAACTTTCCAAACAAAGAGAGGCCATTTGTAATTACTAGATTTTGGAAATGCTTCAATGCCACAATGTAAGGGAAAATATTGACTAGTTTTAAGGCTTACCTCTCCTTGTAGCTAGCATAAGGTAGGGGCATTTTTTAGTGATTTTATTATTTTTCACCTTACCTTGGCAATAGATTTCCTTTTCAAATGTTCTTATCCACCAACAAGTTAGTCAACACAAACAATCACAATGAGGGAAACCAAATCAAATTTGAAGAAGCAAACTTTTATGTTGAATCTTAAAACCTTATTTGCAAATTTTGATGAAAACTTGAAATAAGGAGAGAAAATCCAATTGAGAGATACAAATTTGTTTTTGTAAGCTTCTACAATTCTGAGATAATTTTGATATACTTTGTTTTCTTCTTCTTGTGACTCCTCAAGGACAGATTTGATGTGCTCAAAGTTTTCCTTCTTGATCTTCCTAGCCAAAGCCTTGCCTTCGTGATTGAATTTTCTCTCTGGCTTTTGAACCTTTCTGTGCCTACTCATTTACAGTAAAAAAAATACAAATTTCAGTGAGTAAGATAATCAAATTTATCAATTTGATAGAAAATTAAAACAATAGATAGTAGGTGTCATTGTCCAGCTAATACACATAATTAAAATGCTTGCAGGTGTAACTTTATCAATAGTGAGCGTCACTTTCTAGTGGCTCAAGCATTATTTAAAGCTACTCAGGCATGACAATTTATTTACTGAGTGTAATAATTAATGTAAAATGTGAAAGATAAGCTATTAAAAGTGTCAATTCATAAAAATTAAGCGTCGGTTAGAAGATACTAGGCGTGACTGCCTATGCAAATTGCATCATAAAGGCTATGACAGGCAGTAGAAGTCAGCTAACATGCGACTCTTCTCTGGTAACAAGCATTGCTTTGCAGTCCCAAGTGTGACAATTTATCTCCTAGGCACAACAATTTATCTAGCAGGCGTCAGATGACTGCTACGAAGTGACAAAATAGTAGGCACATGCGTCACTTAATTCTTTGTATGCATCATTTTACCTATTTTCTGCTAAAATTTCACGTAAAAGTGAAGATACAACACACAAAAAAATGATAGAAATGTTAGAAATGAGGCTTAGAGCCCCATGATGGGTGCCATTTGTGTGTGAATGCTTTGCACCTTCATGAAATTAGGATTAATATCTAACAATCTTAGCAAATACAATGAAAATTTAAACTAAGAATTGCATAAGAATCCATGACATCTCATGGTTCTCTAATTAGATGTGGTAAGTAGAGCTCTCAGCTCAATCTCCACTAGTGACACTTCTAAAATGAGAAATATGATACTACGAATGCTTATTCTAGCTCACTAACTCTCAAATTGATACAAAGATAATTCAAATGCTCTCAAATGCTCTTAATTGCTATGAAAATGACTATAATAAGGATGCTTTGCAAATGAATTTCTAAAATGATTATTGCTCTCAAAATGCCTCATACTTATAGTAAAATCCCAAGGGTAGGGGGTAGAGTGAATTAACCATGATTTACCTTTGGTTGAGTCAAAAACTTTGCAGTGTTTTTAAATGGGGGGACAATTTAAATTTTTGTCTCAAAGCTTTGGACAAAAGGACAAAATTGAGTGGATGAGATTGAAACCTTAAAATGAGTGATCAAGATTCATTTCTTTTTGAGTGATTTATGTCTTTTTGTCCTCAATTTTCATTGGTTGCTCAACTTTGTTGAAAGATATTAGGATTTATTAAATTCAATTAATTAATTAAATTTAGCCATGTAGGGGAATAGGTTCATTTTGATTTTTGATTAAACAACTATACAATTAATTGACTAAAATCAATTATGTAGTGCTCTTCACCCCTTTAAGCTTTGATTTAATTATTTAATGTCATTATTTGATTTTTCCTTTGATCTAATTGATTTTGTCCAATTTGATTTAATTATGTCCATCTTTATTGATTTGATCCTTTTTTATGAGAATTAGTACATTTTGATGATTTTGAGCCATTTTATTGATTTTAAAGCACTTGCCCATTTTTGAGTGTCTACACTAGTACTCTTTATGTCATCAATGTTTCCTACCCATTCAACATCAGTATAAGCATGAAGTACGAAACTATCATTCCTATCATACCACAGGCCATATTGAATTGTCCCTTTCAGATATCTGAATATCCTTTTCACAGTAGCTAGGTGTGTCTCCTTTGGCTCTTCTTGATATCTAGCCACAATTCCAATAGCATTAGCAATATTTGGTCTGGTATGATTTAGATATTGTAATCCTCCAACCATTGATTTGTACTTGGTCTGAAATACAAACGGAGTCTCATCATTACATGATAGCTTATTACCAGTCACCATGGGTGTTCCTACTGGTTTACAGTCTTGCATTCCAAATTTCTTTAGCATTTCTTTGAGATACTTAATCTGAGAAATAAAGATACCATTCTCATTCTAAATTATTTATAGTCCAAGAAAGAATTTCATCTCACCTATCATGGACATTTCAAATTCATTTTCCATCTCCTTAGATATTTTCTTGCATAATTCATCGTCGCCTCCAAAGATAATATCATCAACAAAAACTTCAATTATCACAACTCCATCTTCACTAGTTCTTAAGTATAAATTGATGTCAGAATTACCTTTTCTAAATCTAAGGTGAAGTAAGTATTTGTCTGACCTTTCATACCAAGTCCTTGGAGCTTGCTTTAGTCCATACAGTGCATTCTTCAACTTGCATACCATGTCTCTGTCTTTAGATAGGGGAAATCCGTTCGATTGTTCTATGTATACTTCTTCTTCAAGATCCCCATTCAAGAATGAAAATTTCACATCCATCTGATACACCTTGAAGTCTTTATGTGCAACATAAGCCAAGAAAAATCACACTGCCTCTATTCTAGCAATAGGAGCAAATGTTTCTTCAAAGTCTAAGCCTTCTTGTTGTGAATATCCCTTACATACCAGTCTTGCTTTGTTTCTTACAATAGTTCCTTCTTCATTCATTTTTTTTCTGAAAAACCCATTTTGTTCCTATTACATTTTTTTTTTTAGGTCTAGGAACCAATTCCCAAGTGTTATTATTCTTTATCCGATCTAACTCTTCCTTCATAGCATTTATCCAAGATTCATCTCTACATGCTTCATCTGTCATCTTTAGTTCAACTTGAGAAATCAAACAAATTTCTTCTCTAGCTTCTGATCTGGTCATTACTCATTGATTAGAATCACCAATAATTTGATTTTTAGGATGGTTATTCTTTAAATACCTCAGATTCTTAGGAACCTCATGTTGGAGATCTAAATTTTGGGCAAAATTTGGAGTCCTATATAGTGATAAAACCCTAAAAGGTGGCCTCTTAAACTCCATGTCCAATAATTAATGATGGAGTACATGAAATGGGATGAAAAATAATATTAATTTTCAATTAAAAAGTTGAGATATTAAGGAAGGAAGCTCTGTGACAAGAACAATCAAAATTCTATGATCAAAGCCTTCAGAAAATGCTAGAATTTTGACCTGCTAAAAAGATGATGCCGATAGAGATGAAGATGGTCAAATTTTAAAAATCTAAAAAAGACCCAGTTTGGGAAATCAAATTTCCTATTTCCAATAAAATTTTTAGCTTTCCATGAGGTGTTTTGGTTTTTAGACCAGACCCAAATCCGAAAGTTAGGTAGTTATTTTTTAGTTAGTTTATTATTTTTTCAAAATAATTTGTAATAAGGGTTGTGTCTTTTCACCCTAAAGAGGTGTGAAAGCCACTCAAACACACATATATACATAATGTAAAATGTAGAGAAGACAATACAATTAATATTTTCATAGAATAGAATTTGATCACAACTGTAATATGAAGTCTAATGTACTATTTTTTCAACATTAATAAAGATAAGTGCTTTCCTTTTTATTTGTGGTTATAAGTTATATGTTTTCAATTAGTCTTTCAAATATTCTATTTTATAGAGTGTTTCATTGTGTTAAATTCCCTAAGTTTCATAATTCAAAGTTAATATATACAACTTGAGTATCAATTGTATGGTCTGTGAACTTGCCATTGTTCTTATTAGTCTCTTAATTTGAGTTAAATTCAATAGGATTAGTTGTGTAAATTGATTTGAATTATGAATCAAGTGGAAGCCTATGAAGTGATGGTCTTGTCTTATTAAAGCAAGTTTTTAAAACCGTCTCTGATCATACGTAGGATTGAAAGTTTTATGACTCTATAGCCCAAATATTTAGAAGACATTGATCTAATCATTGATTGGAAACTGTTATATTAGTTCATTTATAGATTGTAGATCTTTAAATCATTATTTCAAAAGCATTAATTTTCAGTCCTTAGTATAATCCATTTTAGTCAAGTTTTATAGAATAGAGATTATTAGGAGATTTGTGATTTCCTCAAAGGATCATTCACCATCTTTGGAGGAACTTTGTTTCGTGTATGAAGTTGAGCAACATAGAGAATTTGATACTTCAAAAGAGAATTTAGGCCTACTAGCCTTGGCTTGATTAAGCCAGAATTGTAGAGGTATCATTATACCTGTTAGTTGGCCAAAAACAAATACATCATTTTTGGGCACCAACAAATTGGCAACTCTACTGGGGAGAGTTTCTCACAATATATATTGTGAAGTTACCTAGAATTTCAGATTTTGCATATCAGAATCAAAAAGTAGTTATATTAGTTTGTTTGGAAGCACACTCTATTGGAAGAAAGAACCCAAAAGCAAGACATTCCTTGAATGAGGTGGTGACTCTATTAAATGAAGCATTTCAATTAATGACTCTACTAAGGAATAAGACCCAGAAGGAGATAAGTAAAGTTTTCCTCTTTGATTCTCTTTGAAAGAGGTGGTAACTCTATTGTCAAGAACCTAATGTATCAGAATAAACAACCATTTCAGAGAAAACCATTTATTCCAGATGGTATCAGGCCATTGGATCTTAGGAGATTCCATTGTATTCCTTTTAAGTTTCTCCCTAAGTTTTCACAGCTTGTACCAAAGTTCCATGGAGAATGGGATGAATCAGCAATTGAACATTTGGATACATTTTATGCATTTATAAAGAACTATGAGATTTGTGTAGAAGATCAGGCAATGAAACTATTTGTCAGGACATTAGAAGATAATGCAAGAGAGGCATATGAATCATTACCTACACAAAATATTTCATCTTGGAAAGAATTTGAACAATGGTTTCTATATGAATTCCATGATGCAAGTGATGGAAATAACATGTATTATGAATAGTGTGAAGACCAAAGCTGCAACATGGAGGAGGATCATAGTATGTATCTACTTGATGCATTTTTTAGTTTGAAGAGATTTGAAGGGGAGTCTTGTGCACACTTATTCTTGAGGATGGCAGATATTTATCAGAGGATACCTATAACAATTATGCCTTCATGAAAAGAATTAATAAGAAAGGTCAAAAACTTGGGAATCTCACTAGATGACCATGATTTGAAGATTCTTGTTAAGATATTAGAAGAAGATAGTGAAGATAGAGAAGAGGAGGCTTATGATCAAATTGAACAAGGCCTTGTGTGTGATGGAAATCTCAGCAATGATGAAGAAGATCCAAATTATATATCTCCTTTAGACACATTTTTGAACTTAGAGAAACAAGAAGAAGAATTTGCAGTACAATTCTTCCTAAGGATGTTTCATATCTATCAAGAAATACCTTCAGAGTGCAGACCTACATCCTCTGATCTTTTCAATAGAGTGCAAGAACTAGGTCTTTTATATGATCATTAGCTCCTTAGCTTTCTCAAACTTATGAATAATGAAATGGGTGCAGAGGAAAAAGAGTGCAGAACTGAAATAACATATGAGTCAAGTGAGGTTTCATATTTGAATGGAGAAGATTCTTTTGGACAGTCTGAGGAATCTTTTTTCCATGATGATACTTGTATGATATCAAACATTAGTGAATATGAAAATGAGGAAGAGGATCTTCTCCGTGTGGAAGAGATTTTGGCCTTATTAGACATAGAATACCGAAGACACATTGAGAAGAATGGTCCAAAAATTTTGTCATTCCACCACGGTAAGGAGGTAGAAGGATCAACCCATATTCAAGAGGCATCAAATTGTGGAGATGAAATAGAATTGCCCGAACATGAAGAAGTTTCAGGAAATAATGTTAATGAAGATATTAGTCTTGTTGATGAAACACTTGATGATCTAAATGAAAGCTCTCATGGATGTATGCCTGATTTCTTTATGACCTTGAACCCATTGTTTGAATAGGATACAAAGGAAGATGCATCCAAGTTCTCTATGTTCATGAATCCGTTGTTTGAGGAAGATCTTCTATGCAATCAAATTCATCGACATCATGATGAATATAACAAGCCTAATGATAATTTTGAGGATGATGAAACTAAAAATATGTGTGAGGAACTATATTCAAGAGGTGAGACATCTTTCAGTTCATCCTATGAACAGAAGTTGTGTCAAACATGTCAAGATAAGATGGTATTAGCCCGGCATAATGAGGAGAATGTGTTGAGGAATAGTGCTATAGGTTTTCCAAATATTCTATCTAATCAGATTCTTGATAAAACTATAGTAATGTCTCCTAAATATGAGTCATCTTCAAAACTATTTTATGATGAGAAATAAAATATGGAGTACAAAGACAAAGCAAATTATGAGCAAGAAGTTGTCCAAGTAAAGAAATTTCATTTTGATATAACTGGTCTAATGCATAGAGATCCTCCATTTAGAAAAAAATCATGATGCACTTAATGATTCCTCAAAGATGAAACAAAGGTCAAATGCCAAGGACCACATCGATGAAACAATGCAAATTGTCCATAAGGAAGATGTACCCAATGCAACAAGGAGGGAGTTATTGCATGATCAAAATCAAGTGTTCGGTAGAGGAAAAGATCAATATTCAATTTTGGGGGGCCTAGGGCCACCCAATTTTACTTCACATCAGATAAAGTATGGATACTTGGTCTGCTTCTCTAGAGATAGCTGGAATCTCACTATGCTCACATGGAGCATAAGTCCCCCAAAAGAGCCTGTTGGAGCTCTAAATTTTGGGCAAAATTTGGAGTCCTATATAGTGATAAAATCCCAAAAGATGGCCTCTTAAACTCCATGCCCAATAATTAATTATGGAGTACATGAAATGGGATGAAAAAATATATTAATTTTCAATTAAAAAGTTGAGAGATTAAGGAAGGAAGCTCTGTGACAAGAACAATCAAAATTCTATGATCAAAGCCTTCAGAAAATGCTGGAATTTTGACCTGCTGCAAAGATGATGCCGACAGAGGATGAAGATGGTCAAATTTTAAAAATCTAAAAAAGACCCAGTTCGGAAAATCAAATTTCCTATTTCTAGTAAAAATATTAGCTTTCCATGAGGTGTTTTGGTTTTTAGACCAGACCCAAATCCGAAAGTTAGGTAGTTATTTTTTAGTTAGTTTATTATTTTTTCAAAATAATTTGTAATAAGGGTTGTGTCTTTTCACCATAAAGAGGTGTGAAAGTCACTCAAGCACATATATATACATAATGTAAAATGTAGAGAAGACAATACAATTAATATTTTCATAGAATAGAATTTGATCACAACTGCAATATGAAGTCTAATGTACTATTTTTTCAACATTTATAAAGATAAGTACTCTTCTTTTTATTTGTGGTTATAAATTATATGTTTTCAATTAGTCTTTTGGATATTCTATTTTATAGAGTGTTTCATTGTGTTAAATTCCCTAAGTATCATAATTCAAAGTTAATATATACAACTCGAGTATCAATTGTATGGTGTGTGAACCTACCATTGTTCTTATTAGTCTCTTAATTTGAGTTAAATTCGATAGGATTAGTTGTGTAAATTGATTTGAATTATGAATCAAGTGGAAGCCTATGAAGTGATGGTCTTGTCTTATTAAAGCAAGTTTTTAAAACCATCTCTAATCGTATGTAGGATTGAAAATTTTATGACTGTATAGCCCAAATATTTAGAAGGCACTGATCTAATCATTAATTGGAAATTGTTATATTAGTTCATTTATAGTTTGTAGATCTTTAAATCATTATTTCAAAAGCATTACTTTTCAGTCCTTAGTACAATCCATTTTAGTCAAGTTTTATAGAATAGAGATTATTAGGAGATTTGTGATTTCCTCAAAGGATCATTCACCACCTTTGGAGGAACTTTTTTTCATGTATGAAGTTGAGAAATATAGAGAATTTGATAGTTCAAAAGAGAATTGAGGCCTAACAGCCTTGGCTTGATTAAGCCAGAATTGCAGAGGTATCAATATACCTGTCAGTTGGCCAAAAGAAAATCCATCATTTTTGGGCACCAACACCTCAATAGCCTCACTTGTGTCAACATCACAAGTCTCTTTTTCACATTTTGCCTCAGAAAGTTCTTCTTCTATAGTAGAAATAGCCTCTTTGATCTCTGTAATCTGATTACTGTCATACATTCTTTCTTGTATCTATAATTTTTCATCTATCCTTACATTGTTACGTTCAATCATCTTTCTTAATCTCAGATTGAAACATTTGTAAGACTTTCTCTTGGTAGAGTAACCAAGAAAAATTCCTTCATCACTTCTAGCATCAAACTTTCCTATCTCATCATCTCTCTTGATATAACACTTACTACTAGATATTCTGAAGTATTTTATAGTAGGAGTATGATCAAACCATAATTCATAAGGAGTCTTGTACCTTCTTTGATTTGAATTCTATTTAATCTATAAACTACTACCCCAACAACCTCTCTCCAATGTACATGAGATACATTTCCTTCAAGAAAAATTGTCCTAGCAACATCAAGTATAGTCATGTTCCTTCACTCTGCTATCTCATTCTGTTGTGGAGTCCTAGGAGAAGATGTCTATCTCTTTAATCCATGCTCTTCATAGTATGAATTGAATAAGTCTGAATTAAACTATCCACCTCTGTTTGACCTTAGACACTTAATCTTTAAACTTGATTCATTCTCTACTTTTTCTTTGACCAACTTAAATTTATCAAATGCTTCTAATTTTTCTTTCAAATAATTAACCCACATCATTCTAGAAAAGTCATCAACAAAAAGTATGAAATACCTTTCACCATAGTATGATCTTGTCCTTGTAGGTCCACATAGATTTGTATGTACCAAATCCAACTTTCCTTTTGATGTATATGCTTTGCTTTTGTAACTGCTTCTAGTTTGTTTTCCCATAACACATTCTCTGCATACAGTATTAGATGGTTTCACAATCTACGATAGATCTCTTACTGCATTAGCCATACTTGCCTTCACAATGTTATCAAAATTAACATGACAAAATATTCTATGCCATAACCAACTGTCATCTACCTTTGCAACAAAATAAGAGGCTCCATATGTATTTAATTCAAATACATTACCTCTAGATTTAGTACCATTTGCAATTAGCTTACCTGTCTTACTTCTAATGAAACATTTACCATTAAAAAAACTTAATTGAAACTCTTTATCCATTAACTATCCAACACTCAACAAGTTATGTTTCAGTCCATCAACAAGAAACACATTATCTATATTAGTCTTTCCATCCAAAGTAATAGATCCTACGCCTATGATAGGTTTAGGAAGATTGTCTCTGAATCTCACAACACCACCATCATACTTCATTAATTTAAAAAACTTATTTCTATCTCCAATCATATGATGTGAACAACCACTGTCTATTATCCATTCAATTTTCTTGTCAACATGAGATACTAAAGCCTTTTCCCCATGCATGCATCTCTAATAGCAACAAATCCAATCTCTTCATAATCTAAATCATCATCATCAGAAATGCCTTCACTAGCATAATAACATTCTTTATCCCTTTTAGACTTGAAAAACTTAGGTTTGTACTTAGGAACTCTTGTAGGACATCTAGATGCAAAATGACCTACCTTATTACATGAAAAACATTTCAAAGCTAACTTGCCTTCAAATTTGCCTTTACCTCTCTTTTCTCTTCTAGAAATCAGTGCAACAAGTTCATCCATCTTTCTTTCCTCTAGAATTATCGGTTCCCATTCCTCAGCATACTCACCAAGCTCTTCTTTTAGGTCTTCACTGTTGGTGCTCAGAAGTGTAAACATTTTCTTGTGTGCAGATGCCTTGAATGTAGATTCCACTTTAGGTACCAAATCTCCCATTTTAACAGCCTCAAAGGTAGTTAGCTTTGCAATCAACATCTCTCTGCTAAAATTTAGAGTTAAGGGTATAGTCTCTTTAATAGACATAGCCTTGAACTTTTATACAGGTTTCAATGATCTAAGGATCTTCACAACAACTTCTTCTTCATCATAAGTGTCTCCACAATTTATGATTCCAACCAAAACTTTTGTAACCCTTTGAACATAATCCCTAATGCTTTCATCATCCTTCATTTGTAGCTTCCCCATCTTAGTTTTCTAGTTCCACAACTTCTCTTTCTTGGTATATTTGTCTCCTTCTTATAATGCTTTTAGTCTTATCCAAATTGCATATGCTGAATCCAAGTCTTTAACTTTATTAAACTCACCTTCAGATAGTGCACTTATCAGTTCTTCCCTTGCAACCATGTTGTATGAGAATACCTTGTTTTCATCATTAGTAGCTAATGGAAAATCACTCTCAGTATTCATAGCTACCTTATTCTTTTTAATTAGCGAATAGATGATGCCCAAACATAGCAAATGAGTTTGCATCTTGTTCTTCCAATTGTCAAATTTCTCAAGATCAAACTTCAGACTATCCTTCCTATAGAATGCCATCTCCAAGATCACCTCAAGTTGTTAAGCTTTCTCTCTGAGGACCACAAGCTCTAATAGCAATTGTTAGGAATAACAGTCCATAATACAACTAAGAGGGGGGTCAATCAGTTGTATGGAAGATTATTAAACTTTAAACATTAAGTAACAACAATATTAGATCCAATGAACACAATAAATTCCAACACAATAACACAATATTTTGGTGTCGGGAAAACCATGTTAAAGGTAAAAACATCGGTGGTAATTAGCACCCAAAAATGATGTACTAAGAGTATAGTATCCTTGTTAGAAGATTTAGCCCTGTTAGGAGCTTATTGAAACACTACAGTACATAGTCCTTGTTAGAGAACAGACCCTGTTAGGAGTCAAGAAGAAAGGGAGGGCTCACTGCCCAAAGAAGGTTAAATCCACCTTCAGAACTCACTATTCACAACACAAGTGTATATGAAGAAATACACAATCTTTTTGAACTATTCGGAAGCAACTGTCTTTTCTTGATTAGTTCCAATGAAGTCTACCAGTAAGCCTCTTCTCTACATACAACAGACACAAGCTCGTAGCTTTCACAACCTCTTTATATCACACTTTTTCCATCCATATCTTTTCTAAAGAAAATACCTCTCATTTATACCTTATTACAATTCTCATGATCAGGTCGGCCCATAAGCCTTTTTTAATTATGAATAATTACATAAACCCTTGCTAAGATACACACGGTATCTAAAAAAAGTATAAAATGATTACATTATAATATTTAAGGACCGACATCCTTAATTTATGTTTTCCAAGCAAAACACACACTACATCTCCTAAGTTGGCTTCCAAATAGGTCTTCTCCAAAACATATGCCATAGTTGACATCACCAAGCATTCTATACCTTGCACTAACCAATGAACATCCTTTAGTACCTTTTCTATCATCCCTCAAGCTCACATACCTTAAATCCATATCATCTGGAAGATATACCAGAAACACAGAGACTAACTTTGTCATTTCTCACTGTCACAGTCCAATGACTAGTCTTCACCAAAACATCTATAACTCATCCAATATGAAATATTACATGATGTGATCTTGGATATAAGATCACAACAAATTTCTAAACTCTCATCTGACTTTGTAGAATCTTAAACATCCGTACAGTGTTTGTACACTGTGATAACCAACTTGTTCTTCTCACGGTAACATTTGTTGACATCAGTGACAAAACATAGATGATAATAGTATGAGTGCCCATTCAGTAATGTAGTGATTAAACATATAAAATGTATCAATCTTCTCCCCATGCATTAGCAATATCCAACACACTCATGATATCATGGACTTGATATCTCATGGATCAGGGATCCACATCTGAGTAATTGGTGGACATCATGGATTTGATGTTGATAGGCCATTACTCCAAGCACTTGGTGAATATCATGGAATTGATATTCATTAGACCAATTCTCTTAACATCATGTACTTGATGTTGCTTTAAATGTGATCGATTTAGTTATCCATAAATTTATTGGTCTACATCATGGACTTGATATTCTATTGGCTAAGTCAAGGGGACTTGTGGATCTAATTTATCCACAAATTGGATAGTAAACATCATGGATTTGGAAAGTATCATGGACTTGATGCTACCTTGAATATCATGGACTTGATACTCAAAAGAGTCAAGGTGACTCGTGGATCTAGGAAATCCACAAAATGATTGAAAATATCATGAATTTGATATCATGGACTTGATATCACTTATGGTTGGTAAACATCATGGAATTGATGTTATCATGAATATCATGGACTTGATATTCTTGGGTCATGGAGGCTAGTGGATCTAGGAAATCCACATTTGGATGGAAAGCATCATATGATATGATGTTGATTATATGGATATGAGATGAATGATTGAGGAATGATGCAGAACATATGTGTCCTCATCTCAAGAATCGATCATTCTAGGGTGAATTAGAAGTAGAAATTTGGAGTACTAGTTAAGCGATGTGGAGCAGAGACTTAGATCCATGATTATATTCTAAGAAGCAAACATAATCAGCTGTGCATCCTAGATCAGCAAAATCATTGGTATGATATATAGAACATAAATAGATTTTTTGATTGGTAACATTCAAGTGCAGATCTGATTGAAGAAAAGAGTTGAGTTGCTTCTATAGAT
The DNA here is from genome assembly GCA_027943335.1 of Chamaecyparis obtusa. Lineage (NCBI taxonomy): Eukaryota > Viridiplantae > Streptophyta > Pinopsida > Cupressales > Cupressaceae > Chamaecyparis > Chamaecyparis obtusa. The sequence goes on along the minus strand of BSBK01007120.1, from coordinate 1,103,618 downwards.
CTGAGAACACACTTTCATATTCATTGTCTAAATATTTGATATTTAGACCATCAAATAAGGGCTGATCTAATTTGACATTTCAATTGAATATATACCTAGATCAGTATTGTTAGAGGAGAAGACATACATATGATTGGATCAGATTAATAGAAGAAATTAAAGGCAAGTTGAAGGACCAGCTTTGAAGACCTCCATAGTCAACTTCAAGAATCTCTAATAACTACATTCTAGGTACATTCATTTCCTTCTTTATGATTATCTTCTTATATCCTATTCTTAGTTGTAAGATCTCTATAGTTTGTATATTCCTAACATAAATCTGGAAAATATTAACATCACTTGCTGACTGATTGAGCACTCATTTCAATCAGGGTATGGGCTTGGGAAGACTTACACACCACCTCTGCATTATAGAGACCAATGCATCTTGCATGTTGATGGTTTAACCAATAAAGGTTTAATATGTGCTTATGTCATCTTTCATAAATTTGACCAAAAAATGATGTTTTTCTTATCATGCAATGATGTTAAACATGAGTTATCTAAATACAAAAATGAAGAGCTTAGCAGGAAATTTGATCATCTGATTTGGATGATGACTTTTAGTCTTCTATTAATTTGACCATTCGAGTGAGATCCACAAATAACATCATATACCATTAGCACACTAACTGTAGAAAAATACTAGGACCACATAAAATGATTCCCAATAAAACCTATCAATTACCGCTTTACACTCTAAACTTAATTACTTCACACACTCAAAATATTTAAGTAATATAATACATTAATTGATAAAATAGCAAATGGTTTAATTAATAGTCACACTACTTATAATTTTGATTCTAACTTTGACAAACTAGTGTGTGTGTGTGTGTGTGTGTGTGTGTGTGTGTGAGAGAGAGAGAGAGAGAGAGAGAGAGAGAGAGAGGTGTTTAAGCTAATGGATGAAGGAGTGGAGTACCAAACATATGTTTTGGTGGATAAGAAATATTTGATTATTTTTATTTCTAACATTGTTATGACAGGATTGTAGGGATGTTATCTTGTTGATTATGTGAATGGTGATGTTGCAGACATCATTGGGAACATAGATATGATGGATGATAGAGTTAGTGCTTGACACATGGTCTTTGATTGCAAGTACATGATGCCAATGAATAGAGGATGCAATTATGTTGCAGGTCCTCAACAAGAAGTGACTAAATATTGGTAGAAAAGAAAGAAATTCCCCAATCCAAGGGACTTGGATTGATTTGGTCCTTGGGAGTATGGTGCAAGGAACCCTGATGAAGACATGAAGAGAGGGTCACATGGATGACTCATGAATATTGAATGATCTACAAGATCAATATATTTGAATGAAATATGGCTGGAAGCCAATTTTATGTATTTGATGTAATAGCCTAAATGTATAAAGGCATGATAGTGTTGAATTGATGTAATAGGAGTTGAATGGAATAGGGGTTAAGGATGTAACCTTGGCGTCACTTGGTTGATCCAAGAATGAATGTAAGGGATAAGGACTTATATATGGCCATTAATGCCATTAATATCATGTAATTAAAATCAAAGTGCAAAGATTCCAAGAAGTTGTAAAGTTGCATTTCAATGCAATTATGGCCTATACTACACATGACGGGTTATGGGTTAGTAAGGGTTAGAAAAGGTTATGTTTAAAAATTTTAAAATTTATTAGAAGAGATAATAGAGTTATGTTGTTGAGTTGACAACATTGGTTGTCAACTTGACAACATTTTTAATCCCATTTTGTTGTAACAGTTAGTTTTAGACTATTTAGGGACAGTTAGATAGTTAGTTAGAGGTTGATATCGGTTTCTTTGAAGAGTAGAGTCTATTTTATGGTGGATCCACATGAGTGGAAGGAGGTGTGCTAGAGAAGGAACCATTTTAAAATGGTGTTCATTGAATAAAAAAAATTATTCTCTACAAACTGTGTACTGTCACCTAGGGTACAATTTGAACAACAATAAATTTTAATAGTTTTTTAGAATGTGGTTTGGATTGGATGGAGGTGTAAAAACTTTGTTTTGTGTTTTTTTTACATGTTCATATATTCATTTCAATATTTTTATTACATTTAAGGTAGAGTAAATTAATTGGTATTCTTGACTGTTCCTAGTTTGGGGTCACAGTCAGCGCTTTGGTGTTGAAGTCTTCATAATGAAGTGACTCTCCCACCCCTATGGCTACTATGATCCACCCCAAAGAAAAAGAGGGTTTAAAACACTGATGTAAATTTGTAAAAAAAATAGAACTAATACCTCCAAAGTGTAGGCCCCAAAATAAAATGCATCCTCTTCTCCCCTACTGCTGAGCCATTTGTAATGCAGTCAAAGGAAAATCAAGCTTTTATCTCAATAATGCACCCAATAAACCCTATTATGATGGCTATGAATATAATATAGACCTAGTGGCTTTTAGGTAGTTTGATGGGATAACACAAATATAACCTAGTGGCATAGGGTTTAACAATGAAATAATATGTAAACTTCATTCCAATTAGGTAACAACGCCATTCACATACAAAATAATGATGGTTGTGATTATAATACAGTAATGAATCAAGAGATGCCCTTACGGGTGGTGTCTGTGAGAGATGCGTAGGTGGTGTCGAGAGATGCCCTCCTTCCCTCCTCCAGTTCTTCTTTGCGCCAGAATAACAAAATGAAACTGCCTTTTTTTAAAGTTATATGCTTGTGTTGGTCATAATTACGACCAACATGTCATGGTTGTCATAATTCCAACCAAAATGGGAATGGATTAAACAAATAATCAAATTTTTCCTTCTATAAACCGACCAAGAAAATCCATTTTAATACTTGGTCGGAAATTCTAGTCAGAAATGTTGGTCAAAAATGTGGCTCAAATGTACTAGTGTCACATGAGGTCTTCTCTCTCATATTCTATTATTTTATTCATCTCTCTTTTTGGGGGAGGGTTTTTTCCATGAGGTTTTCCCTCTTTCTCTTCTTTATGAGATATTTCATTGATCTTACATATTGTACATGGGTACCTAACATGGCCTAGTACTCGGGACCCATCATGCATTGTCATCTAGCTTTGTGAGCTTTGCATTCCCCTAAGTTTCACTTAAGAGGGGGGGGGGGTGTTGGTGTAATTAAGTATTTACTAATTACACTTTACTTAAGTTTACTAAGGATAATGCATTTTCATATTAGTTTTCATTGAGACACCTAGGAGTTTGCATTTCATTTTAGCACATGGTTAGGAGATTTTCCACTTTAGATGGTGATAATTGTCATCTCATACCTCTTTGTGTGTGAGATCCACCTTTAGTGTTCTTATCACATTATCATCCTCTCATTGTTGCACATGTTGCACATACTTTGGTGTACAATGGAGGATGATCCACCTTTGGTGGACATGTGATTCCACCTAGTGTGGTTGATAGCTTATCATCTTCTTATCATATAGTCTTATCACATCGCCTATATATTCAGGAATTCCTACATTGTATGAAATCTATCAATTCATTTTATTTGATAATTGATTATTATTTGATCATTTGATCATTTGATCATATCATATTTATCTCTCTTTTGCTAGCTCTTGAGCTTCTAGATCTTGGCATTTATTCTTTACCTTAGGCAAATTCTTACAAACAAAGACTAAGAAAATAGACATACCTACAGAGATACACTATCTTTTGGATAATTACACAAACATCCTCAATGATGGAACTCTTGCTACTTCACCACCACAAAGGAAAGTAAGTCATCATATTGACTTTGTGCCAAGAGAATCTTTTCCAAACAAGGATCCTTATAAAATGACACCCCAACAACATGAAGATATAGCTAGACAAGTGCAGGAGCTTCTAGACAGTGGTTTGATTAGAAAGAATATAAGCCCTTGTGAAGTCCCAACCATACTAGAACCTAAAAAAGGAGGTATATGGAGGCTATTTACAGTCTCTAGAGCTATCAAAAGGATTACTATTAGGTATAGTTCCCTATACCTAGAATTAAAGATCTTATGGATTGTTTGGGAGGAGCACAATACTTCACTAAGATAGACGTAAAGAGTGGCTACCATCAAATAAGAATAAAAGAGGGAGATGAGTGAAAAAATTCCTTCAAGACCACGGAAGGACTATATGAATGGATTATCATGCCATTTAGACTCACAAATGCCCCTAGCACATAAATGAGGCTCATGAATGAAGTCCTCAAAGACTTTACTAGAAAATTTGTAGTTGTTTATCTAGATGACATATTGATATTTAGAAAGACTAAAGAAGAACATCTTAGGCATGTGGAAATTGGTTTGAAAATATTGCAAGATGAACAACTAACTATAAACTTGGAGAAGAGTGAATTTATGAAATAAGAAATTGTCTACCTTTGGTTTGTGGTGTCAAAAAGATATTTTAAGATGGATACCTCAAAAGTCTTAGCCATACTAAGTTAGCCAACCCCCAAAATAGAAAGTGAGGTGAGAAGCTTCCATGGACTAGCTCAATTCTATAGGAAGTTTATAAGGCATTTTAGTACAATTTGTGCTTCTATGCTGGATACTATAAAAGGGGGTATAAAGACTAAGTTTAAAGGGACAAAGGAAGTAGATAGAGGTTTTGAACTATATCGTCAGAAAATGGAAGCTCTTCCATTTAGGACTAGTTTATCCCTCTGAGTAAGTGGTTTGGGATCATGTTAAATGCCTTGAATGGGTCTTTGACTTGGATCTGGTTTTTCCCCTGTTCTGCCCTATTTTCCACTTCTTTCCTACCTATTTCTAGTATTTTTCTTTGAGATTTTGAAGTTCTTAACCTCAAGGTCAAGGTCGACCTTCTGGGTCAAGGTCGACCTCGACCCTAATTTAGGGTCTAAATTTCAAATTTCTAAGATTTCCAAATGTCGAGGTTTAGAAAGAATTCTTTCCCACTTCCGAGTCAGCTGCTTTGGGCTTTGAAATGGTGACTCTAAAAATAAATTTAATATAGGTCCACTTCTAAGGGTATGAGCCTAATGGGAATTTATTTCTCATATGTTGGCCTTTATAGAAGTTGGTGTCCTAGACTAGTATATAAGGAAGCCTTCTCCTCTCATTTTGGGGGGGGGGGGAAGAGAAGGAAAGAAAAAGGAGGATCATCTATTCATAATTTATCAAAGTGAGCATTCAAGCATTCAAGTATTCAAGCATTCAAGGTTCAATTCATCAAGGAGATCCATTGGTAGCCATTGAAGGATTCAAGCTCTATGGAGCCCCCTTGTTGAAGATTTCTCCATCCATATCCATTCAAGTTTCTTTCTATTCCAAGATCCATTCAAGATTAGTGTTGAAGATCTAGATGCAATTGATTTGAGACATCCTACATCCTACAATTCTACATCCATTTGGAGCATCCATACTTGTGGATTCAAGGATTCAAATCCTCCACAAGGGTTTCAACATAAGCAAGGTGAATTGTTCTATTTACTTTATTTATTACTACAATTTTAATTCTATTTCAAGGTTAATTCCAAAACCAGGGTTTGACCAAGGCAAACCCCTCATCTAAACAACAAAACCATTTTTCTTGTAGGTACAGGTGCAGAACAATGAATTAAAAAGTAGATTCAGATACCCTTTTCAAAATTTTTTTGGGATCCGTAAACAGAATTTCCATCAAAGCAGTGCAGGTCAAGGTCGACATAAAGGGGCATAATTGTACCCTCGTATTTGGGTCAAGGCTCAGAAAAGAAAAATATTTCTAGGTTTTCTCCGTGTCTATGTTTCCAGACAAAAGCAGGTTGCAAAATTTCCAGAAACTCAATACAACACCAAAAAATAGCAATTTTCAGATCCGCAACATTTCAAGATAAGTGTTTCATTTTAGCCTAATCTTTCTAATTTATTGTTTTAATTTATAATTAATAAATTAGACCCCCTTTCCCTCTTTATCCATAACCAATTGATTCCTTTTTTCATTGATCATCTCCTTTCGGTTGATCAATTTGGATCTCCTTGTCTTGGATTAGGAGGTACTATATATCTACAACATTTTCAACACACCCCACCCACAAACACATTAAAAAAATAAACATATCTATATATATATATCTTACATTTTGGTGAACCCGCGATAGACAACTCTTTCTTTTTGGTGTTGGATGCTTTGCCTCTTTTCCTTAAGAATAGCTTAGATTAGTTTTATTTTATGCTCTTGCATTTTAAAATAATAAAACAAAAAAATAGTTTACATACTCATCAAAATACAAAAATATTTCTTGCATTTCATTCACTATGAAGATCCTTAAGATGCTTTGATGTGTGGTTATTTTCCTCATTATTCTCCTCTTAGAATCTCTTTATAGTACTTATGATGTTTATGAGAGTATCATCCATTTCATTATGTTTGTCACTCTTCATGTTTCACTTTCTTCTGCTATTATGAGATTGACTAATACTAGCCTTCCTACTTTCAAAACTTTCATTAAAAATTTGTGTGGATTATGTGAAAAATTTGGTAGATGATACACCATCTCCTAATCTTCCTAATTCTAATCCTATCCTTCCTAATCCAATTCTTAATATTCCCATTCTCATTTCTCCATCTACTATTCCTAGTTCTTCCCACACTTATGATGGGGCTCAAACTATGGTTCATGATGCAGATGTGAAAGAATTCTTTGATTTACCTTCCCCTTCTTATTCGATCCATGATGATATTAAGGGGGAGAGAAAAGAAACTTCTTCTAAACCTATCATTCCACTTACACAACATTTTCTCATGATCACTATAAACAATCACCTCCTGCAGAAGCTTTATAAGATATGTACACTATAGAATACAATATGATGGCTAAACAAGGTTATAAGGGTTTAGGGCTTTGTGTTAATGAACAAGGTATTAAATATATGGTTCATCTATCCCCTAAACAAGATATGCATGGTATTGGATTTCCGTTATCTCAATTTAAAGTGGTTGATTCTGATCATCACCCTCCTCTTTATGTTCTTCTTCCAACACCTTCCTTAGATTACCCTGATATCCCTCAAGATGCGGCTAAGAAGGTGTATGTTCAGTTAATGAATTCTAAGAAAGAAATCTTTAAACCTATGTTGAAAGATGCTCTCTCCAAGTAAAAAATGTCATTTTCACTATAGTAATACACATTTACTTGCTGATTGTGTGCACTTCAAGATGTATGTTAGAGAAAGAGTTGCTTTAGGAATTATATCTCACTCTTGTGCGGTTTTACAATTTCTTCACAATATCCATACGGGGAATACCCCCCATTCTTCTATAATATACATCTTTTTTCCTCTTGTCTCTTGACTAGGGGTCATGAGGAATTTATTACACTTTTCTAGGATCCATTATGCTCTTATCATGTATTTTGTTTTGAGCTTAATTGGTTATTCTTTCTATATTTTATCCCTATGGTTTTGTATTATGATATATTTCCTTTTATCATAATCATCCATAGCTCTCTTCTAGTATTCATGATATATTGTCTAAAGACATTTTTTGTAAAGGTATCCCTTGCTTTCATCCCTAGAGGGCAAGGTTTTCCTTATTTCTCTCGGTGTAGAGATCTACTTTCCTTAGCTTAGTGGCATTTATTTATTCTACAACATTATTTCCTTACACTAACTGATGTTTTGGCTATGGATATCCTTTTATGTGAGAGGTTTTTGTCCTAGGTCATCACCTCTTCTTTATTTTGCAAATTATGTTCTTTATAGATTATTGCCCTTGCTTTGGGGTTAGAGTTTTCTTCCTTCATTCCAATATTCCTCTTCCTCTTGATCATAGGGGGCTTGATGATTGAATCTTTGATCCCTCTTTGCTTTTATTTGAAAGATGATATTTTATGCAAAGCACCCCTCTACGGTGGGGGTCTTGTTGAGAAGATCTATTTCTCTTTGAGGATCCTTTTTCCATAAGTGACATATCCTTTTTCATGATTATCTATGCTCTTCGATGTAAGGGTCAATACTCTTTGCTAAGAATATAGTGTACATTGTTGTTAGCAGGATATCTCCTTACTTTGTGTTCAATAGGTATCCTTCTTCTCTTCCTTATCATGTCTATTAGGTAGCCACGATAAGGAGGGGGGCATATATAGGGTCTTCGTTATACTATAGTTTACATTTTACAACATGCTAAATCATCAGAAGGCAACACACATAAGTTACTAAATCCTGAATAGACACACATTTTCATTTTTATTTTTGCTAAATCCTCAGAAGGTAATGCACATAATTTGATAAAACCTAAAGAAGACACACATTTTTAATTTCAAATATGCTAAATCCTCGGAAGGTAATGCACATAAGTTTCTAAATACTAAAGACATGCACATTTTCAATTTCAAATATGCTAAATCCTCGGAAGGTAATGCACATAAGTTGCTAAATCCTAAAGAGACATGCATTTTATATTCCATAGAAATACAAGAATGTGGGTCTATGGGTATTCCAAAAGTTGTCAGAAGATGCATTACAACTATAAAGCATAGTTTATGGGTGAAATATTAGGTTTGGCTACTTGTTGGGCTCTCCCTCCTTGGTGATTCATAGTAAGGCAAGTATCTTACTGGGTGAGGAAATAATACCCTCTTCTCTCTTTTTTCTAGTGATGTCTCTCTTATTGTAATCTTGGGGTTGACAAAGACTTGAGTCCCTGAGGGCTTGAGGATTTCTTTGTCCCTTTGATTTCAATAAGATTTTATTTTTCTTTGTGATCTCCTTTACCTAGAGTTTGCATTGAGTCCATACTCTTGCTAAAGTGGGTGCTAAATGTATCATCAGAAAATGTAAGGACTTCCATTTAGGACTGGTTTAGCCCTCTGAGTAAGTGGTTTGGGGTCATGTCAAATGCCTTGAATGAGTCTTTGACTTGGGTTTGGTTTTTCCCCTATCCTGCCCTATTTTCCACTTCTTTCCTAACTAATTCTGGTATCTTTCTCTGAGATTTTGAGGTTCTTGATCTCAGGTTCAAGGTTGACCTTCTGGGTCAAGGTTGACCTTGACCTTGATCTAGGGTCTAAATTTCAAATATCTAAGATTTCTAGATGTCGAGGTTTGGAAATAATTCTTTCTTGCTTCTGGGTCGACTGCTTCGGGATTCAAAATGGTGACTCTTTAAAAGACATTTAATATAGGTCCACTTCTAAGGGTATGAGCCTAATGGGAATTTATTTCTCATATGTCGGCCTCTCTAGAAGTTGGTGTCCTAGACTAGTATATAAGGAAGCCTTCTCCTCTCATTTTAGGGGGGGGAAATAGAAGGAAAGAAAAGGGAGGATCATCTATGCATACTTTATCAAAGTGAGCATTCCATCATTCAATAATTCAAGAATTCAAGCATTCAAGTATTCAAGCATTCATGATTCAATTCATCAAGGAGATCCATTGGTAGCTATTGAAGGTTTCAAGCTCTATGGAGCCCTCTTGTTGAAGATTTCTCCATCCATATCCATTCAAGCTTCTTCCTATTCCAGTATCCATTCAATATTGGTGTTGAAGATCTAAATGCAATTGATTTGAGAGATCCTACATCCTACATCCTAAAATTCTACATCCATTTGGAGCATCCATACTTGTGGATTCAAGGATTCGAATCCTCCACAAGGGTTTCAACATAAGCAAGGTGAATTTTTCTATTTACTTTGTTTATTACTGTAATTTCAATTCTATTTCAAGGTTAATTCCAAAACTAAGGTTTGACTAAGGAAAACCCCTCATCCAAACAACAAAACCATTTTTCTTGCAGGTGTAGGTGCGGAACAAGGAATTACATAGCATATTTAGATACCCTTTTCAACAAACTTTCAAGATTCACGAACATAATTTATGTTGCAGTAGTGTAGGTCAAGGTCGACATAAAGGAGCTCATAATTGCACACTTGTATTTGGGTCAAGGTTGACCTAGCTCAGAAAAGAAAAAGGTTTATGGGTTTTCCCTGTCTAGGTGTTTCCAAGCTAGGGCACGTTGTAGAATTTCTAGAAACTTAGTATAGACACCAAAAAATAGCAATTTCTAGATCTGCAACATTTCAAGATAAATGTTTCATTTTATCCTAATCTTTTTGATTTATTATTTTACTTTATAATTAAGAAATTAGACCCCCTTTCCCTCTTTATCCATAACCAATTGATTCCTTTTTGCATTGATCATCTCCTTTCGGTTAATCAATTGGGATCTCCTTGTCTTGGACTAGGAGGTACTATATATCTACAATATTTTCAACACACCCCAACCAAAAACACACACACACACACACACACACACACACATATATATATATATACATATTTATATCTTACATGAACTTTTTAAAAAATAGGTGGAAACACAACTAGAGTTAGTGCTACCATGCTTTATGAAACTCTTCACTAAAGAATGTGATGCTAGTAACATTGCAGTAGGTGCAGTCTTGAGTTAGGAGAATAGACCAGTGGCATTTTTAGTGAGAATCTTAATAAAGATAAGAAAAATTCTTCTTCTTATGATTTAGAGATTGATGCACTTGTCCAATCACTTAGAAAATGGAGACACTACCTCCTACCCAAGGAGTTTGTAGTATATATAGACAACCAAGCACCGAGCTTTCTCAATTCCTAAGACAAATTGAGTCATATGCATATTAAATGAATGGAATACTTGCAGTCCTACACATTTTATATTAAGCATAAGAAAGGAAAGTTGAATAAGATTTCTAATGAACTGAGTAGAAGGATACTCATAGTTTAGGAAGTGCAATTGAAAAGTATTGGAGTGAAAAGTTTCAAAGACATATACAAACAAGATGAAAATTTTGGAGATGCATATAAAGTGTGCCAAGAGTTCAAAACCATTTTCACAATGAGTATGAAAAATATACATTGAAGAATGGACTCTTAGTCAAAGGTAGAAAATTATGTGTACCTAGGGGATCAACGAGGGAGAACCCGATGTAGGAGAAACATAATGGAAGTCTTAGTGGTCATTTTAGGCTAAATAAAACCTTGGAGCTGATACAAAGGTTCTACTATTGGCCAAGAATGCAAAAGGACCTAAGGAGATATGTGGAATAGTGTAACATATGCCAAAGAGCTAAAGGAACATCATCCAATGCTAGTTTGTATCAACCATTACCAATTCCTAATAGACCATGGGAATGTGAGTATGGATTTCATTGTTGGCTTACCTAAGACTAGGACTGTTTATGATATCATATATGTTGTTGTTGATAGATTTAGAAAGATAAGTCATTTCATCCATGTAAGGTGCCTCATGATGCTAGTCATATAAAATAGTTGTTCTTCAAAGAAGTAATCAGAATTCATGGACACTCAACTAGAATAATTTAAGATAGGGACACTAAATTCATGGGACACTTTTGCAAAACTTTATGGAAGAGATTAGGAACTAATTTTTCTTTTGGAACTTCTTACCATCCCCAAAATGATGGGAAGAATGAGGTTGTAAATAGGACACTTGGGAAACTTCTGAGGTGTTTGACCAAATAATATGGGCAAGCTTAGGATCAAGTCCTTCATCAAGTTGAATTTTCCTATAATGATACGGTGCATAGGACCACAGGGAAAATTCCTTTTGAAGTAGTCTATGGGATGCGCCCTAGGGGTGTATATGAACTAAGGGATCTCATAGATATGATAGAGAGGAGTGGACATGCAGAGAACTTTGCATAATCCATGAAGGAAGTACATGAGCAAGTAAAGAAGACTCTGGTAGAGAATACTTCAAAAATAAAGGACATAATTGATGTCAGAGGAAGGACATCTAATTTGTAGTCAAATATTGGGTAATGGTTCATTTAAATGAGGATAGACTCTAGAAGTGTGTACCAGCTAAATTAAAAATGAGGCAGATTGGTCCTTTCTAGATCATATCTAAGTATGGGAACAATGCTTACAAGGTAGATTTACCCAAGGATGTAGCATCGTCACCTATGTTCAACATAGAAGATTTGGTACAATACAAGGGTCCCAGTCCTAAGGGAGGACCTAAGGATTCTATTATGAAATAAATGGTCCAATATGTAACAATGCCTTCACATTCAAAGCCTACAACATAGATGGTCCTAGATAAGAGGATTGCTAAGAAAACTAGAAAGAAGGATTACATGGAATACTTGATCAAGTGGGCACGAAATCCATAATCAAACACTACATGGATATTTGAAGGTGATTTAAAGATGTTAGGAATTGATCTTTCCAATCTTCCTACCAAGTTAACCTGAGCTTTTCCCATCAGGGGGAGATTGGTGCAGGAGTACCTAAAGGTTAGACTTGTTCAACCATCACATTTTGGCTTGGAAAGTATTTTCAAGGCTTGTGTTAAAGTTTATTTTATTGAGGAGAATTTTAGTATATTTTTTTTAGTGCTTCAATTTTGTGTGTTTTATAGTGGGAAGTTGTGTTCAACAGACCCTATTATTATGGTTATAAGACAAATAGGGAAAATTGGTGAAATGACACCTCGAGTGTATAAATTGATCGATTTGAGTTGTGTTTAGGCTTAGAATGGATTTTTGTTTTCAATTAGAAACCATACTTTGAGGTTAGATCAATGTAATAGGTGAAATGTCAAAAGATGTAAAAGTTCTCGAGCAAATTTTGTAACTTTGAAAAGTTGCTTGACAACATTTTTGACAAAAAGTTGCAAACTTCCTTAAGGAAGTTGTGGGTTAGATTGAATAGGTATGATAGGTGAACGGGACATATTTAAGGATTTTTCATGCCTTGTATCAAGGTTGGAAAACTTTTGGACACATTTTCCAAGAAGCATAATCAGGGAGTTTTCTGTGATAGTTGTAGTTTCTTGTTTTTAAGTTGTAGAAGTACTAAATGAATTAAATTCATCTTATTTTTAATGTAACTAGAAAGATTTAGTTGTTTTTCAATACTTTTTGGAATAGTTTAATCTTTTTGTTTTGAATTTGAAGTGTAAGTTAATTCTATCCCTATTTTAGGTTCACTGGTCTAGATAGGGTTGTATATACAAAATTGACTCCATATGAAATTCCCACCATGGTAAATACTTGAGCCTTGGGGGAATGGAAATGGGGTCTATGTACATATTTTTTCTTTTTGTTAGAAATTTGGGAGTGAGAACAATGAATTTAAACCTCTTGTCCTAGGCGAGCTTGTTCATAGCCCGACTAGGGGAACAAGAGTGACAGTGAGATAAAATTGTAGGAGTGGATTGAAAAGAGTGTTCCAACACTTTGGTGGTGTTTATGAGACCCTTATAGAGCTTTTAGAACTAGATGGAGGAGTCAAGAATCCATATGAATGGATTTGGAACACAAGGAGCAAAGACTGATTCATTTCCTAATGAATTATCACAGTAAGGGTTTGGAACTATACAGATGATTCTAGAATCTAAGACCAAGAAAATATCTTGTTCTCTAGAAAAGGGTATCTGAATTATAACTTTGTTCAGGGGGTTGTGTGGAAGTTTTAGAAAAAGAAAGCCAAAACGCTACCAAATAGGGCTAATAGAGACATAAAAGCTTGCAACCCTAGTTTAGAGGAAGATTGAGCATCGATGGATTAATGAAGCCTAAATATTTTTAAAGGTTTCATTAGGGATAAAAAATGAGTCAATAATATACCCTAACTCCTGCAAGGTTATACCATGGGGTTAAAATTTGAAGTGTTAGCTTACCCTGGTGAGCTTAGTGGAAGCATAGGTCACTTGTGAGCTTGAATTTGGTAGGAAGGTTGAAGAGCGGGTTAGGAGGCTAGATTGGATCCCTCCTAGGATCATAGTGATCAAAAGGACCCTAGGAACTCCTATTAGGGCTTGTGGTGAACTAGTGATTAGTTAAAAGAAATCATTCTTCCCTAACATAGCTAATTGAATCTTGTTTACTAATGTTTCACATTCAATTTTATTTCCTTTATTTTTAAAAATTTTACTCTTTCAATAATTCCCATAACTTATTAAGAAGGGCTTACAACCCAAAGACCTCCATATAGACATGTTCTATTCAAATTGGGCTAGCATTGAGATAAAATAATGATGTCATTTGGGAGTGTCATGATCCACCCTAATTTGGCACAAATCCATTTCAAGAAAGTCTATGAAAAAGGGTAACATAGTAAAAGGAAATTTACTATTTCTTCATTATGTTTGCATAAGACACATCTTGATGGACTATCAAACCCAATCTCATTTAATCATTCATAGTCAAGACCTACCCTAATAGGATACCCATGTAAAGGTAAGTGTTTACCTGTAGCAAATTTTTCAAATGACACTCTTCCCGAATTCCAAAGGATAGTTGATCTACTTGAGGCTCCATCTAGCTAAAAAACTTCCATTTTCCTACTTCTTAACTTTTTGTTTAATGCCACCATTTCATATTTAGTTTTTTTTGTCTCTTGTAATAGTACTATTTCTAGTGCGGTTAAGGAGACATTTTACTTAACCAAGCATTATTTGTTAGGAATGTTTAGGCCACATTCCATGTTAGGAACATCATGGCTCCTAGGGAATAGTTTTTCTCTTTTTGACATTCACTAGACTGGTGATCTTAGCCTAGTCATTAGCAACTCCATAAATGGATATAAGTTTTGTTAAATATGTCCTACCCTCCTTTTCCTAGGTGTTTTCCCACAATCCAATTTATCTTTATTTGGGAAAATTCTAACAATCCATTTTGGTCTAGTCTGTGTTTTCCCACAATCCAATTTATCTTTATTTGGGAAAATTTTCTAAATCAATAATTGCATTTATATTTGTGTTTTATCGACTTTCTCTTCTTGTAAAGGCAACAAGACCAAAAAATCACAGACTACTTCTAATTCCATCTCGAGAAGATTTTCTTCAATTTTGATTTTGATAGATTTTTCCTTTCTCTAATCATTATACTCTCAATCCCTTGTTAAATATCCAATGGATTGAACTACAATCCATTTTCATGGAATTTTCTTATCTTGGCTTTAATTTGTTTAGAGTTTCGAGAGATAATTTATTTCTTTGTAGCCTTATTCATATCCAAGCTTTGATAATATAACATTTTTTTTCTTGGGATGGGTTGGTTTATGTTATATCCTAATGCAACTGAATAATTTATTTCTTTTAATTGTATATTTACCTCTCTTTGTAAGGCTCCACTATCTCCAAGGAGTTGGATGAGATTCTCTTGGCATTCTACCAAAATTTCCTCTAGTTAATCTTGTGTTCTATTATACAAGAAACATGTTTCCAAGCCTTTTTGCTTCTCACTAGACTCATCTTTGTTATTGACTTGGATCATGGCCAAGGTATTGAGGTTGGTTTCTTCTTCAATTTTCTTCTCCTCTAGGGTTTCTTTTGTTCCTATTTTTATTCCTTCCTAACTTATTCTATGGTTGTCTCCTATGTCTCTTTTGGCCTCTACTAATGAGGAGTTTATTTATTCTTTATCCTTCTCAACACTAGTTTTTTAACTTAATGTGATAAAACCCTACCCCAAAATATATTTTCCACCATAGTTTCACCTATCTATCTCAACTCTCTAAAACCACTTTTCTTTCTCAGTTATGATTTATAGTTTCTCTATATATCTTAGATCTATGTCTAAATTAACCAATATTTTTGTGGATACTCCTTGTTTATCAAAGAAAAAAAATTATTCACACCAATGAAGCTACCTATGACATCTAATATATTCTCCAAAGCTTCTAGGTATATATATTGTACCCAAAATAATATAAAATAATATATGATATTATTTAATAATTTTTTCATTTTTTCATAGATAAAAATAATTGTGTTGGGTGAACCCACAATAGTGGGCTACCCTTATTTGGAGGAAGGTTTTCCTCCAAAAATTATCAAACTGAAAATTGTATTGGGTACTTTCGATAGAAAGTACTCAAAACTTTTGATTGAAATAGCCCGACTTTTGATCAAAAGTTTCCAAATACGTTACTTTCTATTGAACATTTTGAATTATTAAAAAAAATTAATTTATATCACTTTCAATCGAAAGTGACTTACAATTGAAAGTGATTTGGGTGGGGTTTTAACCTTATTTGAAACCCACCCATCATTTTCATTTGGACGGTGGGGTTTCGAAGCAGCCAAAGATCAGGACATCCACATTGCAAACAATGATTTTTATAGTATTTTCACTATTTTTTATGTATATACTTCTTCATTTTTATTCATGTGTGTTATATATATGCACAACATTATATATGTATATATATGACATGCACACACACACACACATATGTGTGTGTGTGTATGTCATATATATATATATATATATGATGCACATATATGTATGTATATATACAGATTAATGAAACACAAACACACACACACATACATATATACATACATATGTATACATGTATATACATACATATGTATGTATGTATGTGTGTGTGTGTTTGTGTCATATATCTGTATATATTCATACATATATGTGTGTCATATATATATATATATAAACATTAATATATATATACACATATACACACACACACATATATACATATATACATATATGCACACACATATATATACACATATATACACATATGTGTGTGTGTAACCCACATATATGTATGAATATATACATAATTATATACAAATATATATACATATATATATATATATACATATATATATATATATACATATATATATATATATACATATATATATATACATATATATATATATATGTATATATATATGTATATATATATATATGTATATATATGTATATATATATATACATATATATATACATATATATATACATATATATATATACAGATATATATATATATATACATATATATAAATATATATATACATATATATATATATATATATATATACATATATATATATACACACACACACACACATGTATATATGACACACACATATGTATCGACATGTATACATACATAGGATTTTCAATTTATTTAACTCATTCTAGCTTGTGTTCATTTACATTTAAATATAGTAATTGATTTTAGTGAAATAATGTAGTTACAGTTTAATTATTTTTCAATTAAATTAGGAAAAATATATAGACTTCATTTGAGGGTAAATAAAATCTTTTAGGTGCATTGATATCTAGATATTATTAGACATTATGGTGGATACAACAATTCCCTCTCAGGAACTTTTTGCACAAACTAACCAAGAAATTGATAAATTAAGTGAATTCATAAACAGTTGTACTAGCACCAGTGTTTATAACAGTACATGTCAGTCCATACTTGATAGCCTGATTAGTATGAAGAATTATATTCATGGTGCTACTCCCTATTCAAAAACCACTATAGAGGCCATACTTGATAGGAAGAGATGAGAGGTTTGTTGCGACATTTATCTATCTGAGTCACATGGTTTAGTGCCCAAAGATACCCTAAAATGGGAATGTTTCCCATTTTATTTGGATCTAAATTATGTGGAGGGATATCAAGTTACTTGATGTCATGATCCTCCTATGTCGGCATTGATAAACCCACACTTTCTTGATTCCCATGGCTGTCATTCAAATAACAACCAGATTCCACTTTATTTTGCACATAAGCTTTTTGCTAAGGTTCATTCAGGGAGGGTGGTGAATTATAGTGATTTTCCACCATATCTAGGATAGGGACATGGTAGGATGTTTGACAAAGATTCTTATCATCAATCTTCTCGTCACTTACTAGTACACAAGGTCATTGTTGGTCAGAGGGTACCTTATTTTTCTCCTTTATTGGGTCCTATAGAAGATGTTGTTGTTTGTAGCACCCAGCTTTGATGAGAAATTGATAGAGTTGGGGAGATTACAACAGTTGCCAAATCCATATCTAGTGATCAAGTTGAGTGGTACTTGATGTCTCATGAATGATCTAGAACCTTAGGTGGAGAATCCTCTAGCAGGACCTCAGATGACATCTATAGTGCAACAACCATTCCTTCACTTGCCGGCCTAGAGGGACTTATAGGAGAGGTGGCATGGGTTATGTTGACTATTTTGGTTGAGGATCTTCTAGATGTGTATGCATTTATAGTAGTAGACCATGCTATCCCCATATTAGATGTTAGAGCTTGTGTGGGTACTATTAGATACACTCAGCTAGATCCATCTCATCACCTAGACCATGACCATAGTGGTAGTTCCCATGAGTATCTACCTACTAACCACTCTATTGTTGTAGAGGGAGAGGCATTTCATACAGACCCTTTAGTGAGTGCAGCGCAGCAGTCCTCTGATATTGGCCTTGAGGATGTTGAATTCAATGTGAGGACTATAGGTTACATGGATTTTTTGACATGTGATGATTCAACTTCCATGCCATCTCATTTTCTCAGTCAACTGTATTCATCATTAATGGAATGTGTGCCAACTAGTGATATTGCAGATATAGAGTTGAGCCTGAACAAGGCTCAACAAAATATTGATATCTTTGTTGATACAATCAAGGCTATAGAGTTTGAGTACTATCAGGGGCTACCATCTACATAGGTAAATCTTACTTTTAATGTAAACTATAAATTTGTAAACTTTTAGAGAATGTAAATTTACTTTTTTTAATTCAATTGATATGATATCATGTGTATATTATATATATTATTTTTTATGAGGATATGCATCTTGATACTCCTTCATTGAGGCTTGATCATGTACATCATCACGACTCACTTGATGATAACATCAGTAGTGGACATGTGAGTTTCAAATTTATTTTAATGTGTTCATGTATTATATGCACTTTCTTTGTAGGGATTGGAACATCCTTCACAACATGATAGTCACTCTAGGGACCTCTTAGTGAGGAGTCATCATGATGAGTCCTAGGTTGTCAGTCCATCTAGCTAGTATAGACACTTTGATCTTAGATAGACACTTTATATGTTTTTGATCTACATGTTATGAATTTGATGTTATATTTCATCACTAGACTCTATATGGTTGTCATGTTATATTTGATATTATTTGATCTCTATACTTTTGATCTATTTTTTATGATTGAGATGTTATAAAATTGATCTATGTTTGATGATCTTACATACTTGATCTATGATTCAATGATTGACATGTTATACTTAATCTATGTTTGATGATTACATGCACTTAATCTATGATTTGATGATCTAACTTATATACATGTTTGACATGTAAAATATGTGTTTGATGATCTAAGTTATAATTGATCTATGATTGATGTTTGGAATGTTATACTTGATCTATGTATGATGATTAAATACTTGATTTATGATTTGATGTTCTAATTTATAAATGGTTCACATGTAATTTATATGTTTGACGATCTAAGTTATAATTGATCTATGAATGATGTTGGACATGATATACTTGATCTATGTTTGATGATTAAATACTTTGTCTATATTTTTATGATCTAATTTATATATGTTTT
Source organism: Chamaecyparis obtusa (assembly GCA_027943335.1). NCBI lineage: Eukaryota > Viridiplantae > Streptophyta > Pinopsida > Cupressales > Cupressaceae > Chamaecyparis > Chamaecyparis obtusa. Next base: position 1,084,247 of record BSBK01007120.1, on the reverse strand, counting down.
ACATGTAATTTATATGTTTGATGATATAAGTTATATGTTTGATGATCTAAGTTATATGTTTGATGATCTAAGGTATATGTTTTATGATCTAATTTATATGTTTGATGATCTAAGACATATGTTTCATCAAATAATTTATATGTTTCATGATCTAATTTATATGTTTGATCATCTAAGATATATGTTTCATGAACTAATTTATATATGTTTTGTGACATAATTTATATGTTTGCAAACATGATCTAATTTATATGTTTCACTATAGATCATACATACATTGAATGTGATAAGTATTAAATAATCCACTTAAGACATGTCCTAATTTAATGAGATAAGTAATAAATCATCCCCTTAAGACTTGGTCTTAGTAAAAAACAATAATTCATCCCCTTAAGACATGTCCTAATTTAATCAACTATAAAATTAAAGTATTGCAATATCCTACATACATTGAATGAGATAAGTATTAAATCATCCCCTTAAGATATGTCCTAATTTAATGAGATAAGTAATAAAACATCCCCTTAAGAATTTTTCTTAGTAAACAACAATAAGTCATCCCCTTAAGACATGTCCTAATTTAAACAACTATAAAATTAAAGTATTGCAATATCATGCATACATTCAATGAGAAAAGTATTAAATCATCCCCTTAAGATATGTACTAATTAATCAACTATTAAAATAAATTATTTTAATATCATGCATACATTCATTGAGATACGTAATAAACCATCCCCTTAAGACACGTTCTTAGCAAAAAACAATAAGTCACCCCCTTCAAAAATGTCCTAATTTAATCAACTATAAAAGTAAAATGTTGTAATATACTACCCTAATACATGTCCTAGTAAAATAAACTGTTGGAAATATAGTTGGGAAATGTGATACTGAGAGGGGGGGGTGAGTCAGATATCACCTACTTAACTTTTAACATTGTATAAAACTTGTGCATAGCATCAAAAATACTTCCTCAAAACAAAGTAACTAACATACTAAGAAGCATTCATGAAAGTACTCATAACACAGTAATTTTGGTTACCCAGAAACCCTTGAAAGGTAAAACTGGGGTGGGGATGACACCCACAAATCTTCACTACTACAGTAATAAGTTTTCCTGTTAGGGCTTACAAAATTTGATCAAAATGTGATCTACCCTGTGAGGGGTCTACCCTATTAAGAGCTCAAAGACTTATATAGTCTACCTTGCTAAAGGATTTAAAACTTACAAAAAAGTAAGCACTCGATTAAGAGATTACAATAGGTCTGTTAGGACCACTTAGTTAAGAGATTTACCCTGATACACTTGTTAGAATGTCTCAGTACCTGATCCTTCAATTTTCACTATATGCTGATTACAGATCTTTTCTTTATAGTATTCTATTGATCTCTTCTATTAGACTTATCTCTATTATGTCCTTTCACTACTTAACGCAGTCACTGAACTCTATTTGAATGCTTCACCAAAATTGAATGTGCCTCTCTGCTCATTCCTTCATACCCTTCACATCCTCTCTTTCACACTCTCTTATTTTAGGGTTTAGATCTTATACTTATATAAAAAAAAAAAAACATTTTCATAATTCAAGATCTACGGTTTAGATTAACTCTTTTTGCCGCTTAAGCCTTACTAATTTCTGATTGGCTCCAAGTATTACATAGGGATCAATGATTGCAAAATAGATGCATAATTGCCTCCGTAATTACCTCAACAAATAAAATAAAAAACATGAATGTCATCCAAAACAATTTACCTCGATCACTGTGCCATAACAAACTCATATGTCATTTCTGGCTAACTCAGTAAATGATGTTCTTGATACTCGACATTCACTATACTCAGCATATGTTAATATCTCTATCGCTCGATAATCATTGCATAAATGGCTCGGCAAAACTTAACTCAGCTAATACAAAAATGCATAGTGACCATAAGTTTACTCGACAATACTACTGCTCGGTAAGTATACATTACATAACTTGGCCTTTACATAATGACTCGGTGGCAGTGATGATCGACCATCATTGCCTAGATAAATGACTAAGTGTGAGTCACTAATAGTCAACAAAACTATAGAGATATACAATATCCCCCTTTGACATTAGTGGCAAAAACACTTTGTCATGACATTATATTTGTATTTACAAAAGTACATAGTATTAGCAGAATACTCCTGCTAAGATATATATACATAAAATTTTTTGTTACCTTCCCTTTGTCATGTCATGTCAGTTAATTTACCCCTTGTTTTTGGCATGACAGATCTCTTTTGGAGTGGGGATCGTGAAGTATGTCTCCAGAAATGGTTTATGCAGCATCATAACCATGTGTAGTGCAATTTCCCATCCTACTATAGTAACATTTAAAACTTTAGACTGCTCTCCTTGATCTTGTCATTACTCCTCAGTAGATGTGGGTGGATTTTCTGGTGCTGACCGATCTTGTTCCTCGGTAGTGCTTGTATCGGCAAACATGTCAACTGTAACAACTTTTGGTTTAGCAGGGGTAGTGTTAATAGTTGATGTCTCATCAATTATCAGATAATCTTTTACTTGTAAAAGTACAGTATTACTTCTTGGCAAAGATGTGTCTTTTTCTTCCTTGGCCTGTATATCCTCCTCGGTCAATACCTAAGTCTTTATTAGGGCATCCTCTATTATATCAACAATTTTTACTTTTGATACCTTCTGAATTTCCTCCACCTTAGGAGCTTCAGTCTCCAGATTGGGTAATTCCATTGCATTCTATTCTGTGTCAGGCTCAACATCCTTAGATGTACTAGCATCTTTATCTACATCCTTGTCAACTGACAATCCAAACACTATCTTCCAAGTCCTTAGACTTTCCTGTACAACATCCTCAACCTTGTGTTGAAGGATTAAATAAGCTCTAAGCTTAGGATCAAATTTTGCTTTGTATTGTTCCACAATTTGTCTAATGTTTGCAGGGGTTAAACTTGATTCAACTTGTGCTAGGGTGCTCTCCCTTATTTGTTTCTCTATATTAAGAGCATATTCCCATTTTTGTGCTACCTTGTTGCTCAACTCCTTAGGAATTTGGTTCTCCAACTAAATAGGTAACATCTTGAAAATGCAAAGCATTTCAAGAATAACATCTTCAACTTTTTCCTTATCTCCTATACTCATGCTTCCAAATTTCAATCCCTTTAATTCTTCTACTCCTGCAGTGCTTGAGATTTTGTGGCATATTTCATCCACAATAGGTTTTACATTCTGCAATTCAACTTTCTTCTTTACCTCTTCATCACTTTCAGTTTCCTCATCATCTTCATGTTCCAAAACAAGTTTCCTCCTAGGCCTTTTGTTAGCCTTGTTTGGCATTGCCTTAGGCTGAACATATTTTCATTTACCTGATGCAGGGGATTTCTTTGGTGTCTCAATAGCTGCTCCCCTTGTTCTAGGCCTAAGCATAGGTGTCGATGACACTTTAGGTTTCAGTATCCTTCTTTTGGTTGGGTGCTCAGAAAGTACTCACTTCTTACCTTTCTTCTTTTCTACTTGTACTTCTTCTTCTTCACTATCACTAGAGTCACTTAGTTCATCCTCTCCTAGTCCTTGGGTTAATTTGAGTGGTGCATTTTTCTCTGTTTCTTCCACATATTTCTCTAGATTCTTTACTATTTTCTTCCTCTTTCTCTCAACAGTTGCAGCCATCAAACCCATAGTGATTTTATATTTGGCTTCATTGTATGTTCCAAAATAGGGTGCTTTATCATCAATTTCTTCAGCTAAGAGGGTTGTAATAGCAACAATGGTTTCATCTATGTTTACCTCATAGGGTAATGGCATTAGCCATGAAACCCTAGGAAAGACTGCTTGTGCATAAGTGAAGTTCGTGTCAACTAGAAAACATATATCCTTGCTATACTTCTCTATTAATGACATAGGGACTCTACTCCTCTTCCTCATTTTCTTCTTGAACTCAACAAAATAGTTCTCCATCACACCGTTAAAACTATCTCCTATCTGACCTATGAGCTCACTTATTTGAATAGTAATGGGTTTCTTCTTATCCCATATCACACCTCCAACAGTAGGAAAACACTTATGTATATAAAAGAATAGACAGAATAGCAAAGAACCAAACTTACACATGGAATTATTTGCAGTTTGAATTGAGTTAAGGTTCTCGGCAAGCTGAGTTAGCTGGAGCTCGGCAAGATCATACGCATGTCTCTTCTTGATGATTTTCCATGCCTGGTCCACTTCCATATAGGGGACGCTGTCCAACCGACTAGATTGGTAGAATTTGTGCGAGATAAACCTAACAAAAAAGTCAATTTCTGGATCTATGATGGTGTAAATTGTCATTCCACGCTTGTTCTATACTGCTTGTGTGTTTGCCTAAATTTATTCTTTACTTGAACACTTCATTGTTCTTTTTCCCTGAATTGTAGGGTATCCAGTTACTCGGTGGATCATTTCCTTCATTATTTTCACAGGTCCATCTTCCAGCCACAATTGCATATTCACTTGACTCAACACTATTTTTTATCCATTCAACCTTAAAATTCTATGAGAAATCTAGGGCATGCACTAACCCTTGTTCGACAACCGATTTATACTCCAACTTCAACACTCCATTATCACACAATTTGTCATATGCCTCTCTGATCTCGTAATCTCCAATTTCTCTTATCTTGCACATGTAACAAGACCTAATGTCATTAATTATCAACACATTCTCTAGAATTGAGGATAGGGCACTAGTAAGATCTCCTTTAATTGTGGTTTTCGTAATTGCCCTAAATTTCTGCACCTTGCAAACTTCATTCCTTACCAATTGTGCATTGAAAAATTCCATCCCTTATTTCTTCATTATAGCAGACAATGATGATTCCATTTTAATTTGAAATTTTTGAAAAAAAATGTTTTCTCGGTAGTGTAACTTTCTCGTAAGTGTCCTGTAGATGATTTTTGCCAACAGCACGTTGAAAAGATTTGGAATCACCTTTGATAAACTAGTTGCTCGCACTCTAAATCACTCAAAGAAATCTCAATTCACTTGGTGAAATGAAATGGGTGAAAACTTTCCACTTTATAGATTCCAAAAAGTCAAATTAGGGCCTCATAAATGATCCGTACAAAATTCTAAGTGGAATACAATTGTCTCGGCAAACTCATGTTAACCTCGGCTAACACAAGCTCGATTAATATAACTGTTAAGACATAGCTCAGTGTATATAGCATCTCAGCCACAATAGGTGCTTGACATACATTGATAACTCAGTCAAGACACTAACGCTCGACATAAAAAAAGATGAAATTCTCTACTTTTCTCAGATATGTCCTAATGCATCTTTTTATATGCAGATATGGACTTTTACTCAAGTTTATGTTAGGAACTAATGTAAGATAAAGCATTGTAAGATTTAGTTCCAAACATACCTTCTATACTTAGTTAGAAGAAGTGTGATCACCTGATCCATCAGATTGGGTGACCTTAGATGTGCTAGCTTCACTTGTGCTTTCTTCTTCTTTCTTCTTCCATGTCTTATTCATCTGATTTCTCAATTTCTCACAAATATCTTCATTCTAATTTTGATCATTGCTCGGCATAGGTGATCTACAATATTTCTTTAGGTGACCTATCTTATTACACTTGTAACATACCATGCTTCCACTCATCTAGCTTTTGGATTTGCCTCTGAAATGAGTTTTCATACAATTTTCTCCAATGTGTCCATATTTTCCACAGTAAGGACAATCATACCAAGTGTTATAATCCCAATTGTATGAGTTATTCTTCACAGGTGACTTAGTCTATTCATTTCATGACCATCTAGGTTTATATCTGCATTCAAATGCTCTATGCCCATACTTCTGACAGTTAAAACATTGACCTTGAAACTTAGGTAAGGTAGGTGGATTACTGACCTTAGACCTACATTCATGTGCTTGATGTCCATGTTTCTTACAGTTAAAGCAATGCCCATTGAACTTAGGTTTAGGATCAGACTTACCATGTTTTCACCTACATATGTTGGCTATATGCCCTAGCTTTCCACAGTGATGGAATATGGGCTTTTTGTTCTTATGTTTTGCATTCTTTTGCTCTCCATTCTTTGATGATTCTCCTTCTTTAGTAGATGACGAATGCTCATTTAGTCCAAGTCTAGATCTATCACCAGATATTCTAGGTGACCTTAATAGCTCTTCAAAATATTTTGCAGCTTCATTGGGTTTGTTCATCCTTTCATTTATTTCCTTCTTAGATCTTAGTTCATTCCTTAATTGGTCATTTTCAGACCTCAGTTGGTTGATTTCCATATCTTTCCTAGCCAACTCTTGATTAACCACCAACAGTTGATTTACCATGTCTAGTTGATTGTTAGTCAACCTTTACATGTCGCTTGTCCTTTCATCTAGTCTCATTGCTATATGTCTTTTATCTTCTTTAGTCATTGTCTCGTCATCTTCAACTTTCTTTTTCTATTCAACTACTTCATAGAGTTTGACAGATTGAATTTCTTGTTCTCTTCTTAGATTTCTGATGTCATCATTTAGTATAGTATTTTTATCCAGTAGCTCTTTTATGGCTTTGTCACTTTCTGTAGAGTTTGCATTATCAAATAGTCCAGTGGTATCTTCTTCTTGATAGAGTGAATCATTTTGCTGAATAGCAATTTCTCTCCTTCTGCTCAAGGATTTCTTCAGTTCACCTCTGGCTGCTTCCAATTATTTTAATGCCAGCTGTACATCAATCTTCTGATTCTCTATGACCTTTCCCAACTTATAGACTTCCATCTCAAGATCTTTTTCTTCAAGTGGCTAGAATTTCTATGAGAAACCTTGTAGCTCTTATACCAATTGTTGGAAATATAGTTGGTAAATGTGATATTGAGAGGGGGGGGGGGGTGAATCAGATATCACCTACTTAACTTTTAACATTGTATAAAACTTGTGCATAGCATCAACAATACTTCCTCAAAATAAAGTAACTAACATACTAAGCAACATTCATGAAAGTACTCATAACACAGTAATTTTGGTTACCCAAAAACCCTTGAAAGGTAAAACTGGGGTGGGGATAACACCCACAAATCTTCACTACTGCAGTAATAAGTTTTCCTGCTAGGGCTTACAAAATTTGATCAAAATGTGATCTACCCTATGAGGGGTCTTCCCTGTTAAGAGCTCAAATACTTATACAGTCTACCTTGCTAAAGGATTTAAAACTTACAACAAAGTAAGCACTCAGTTAAGAGATTACAATAGGTCTGTTAGGACCACTCGGTTAAGAGATTTATCCTAATACACTTGTTAAAATGTCTTAGTACCTAATCCTTCAGTTTTCACTATATGCTGATTACAGATCTTCTCTTTAAACTATTGTATTGATCTCTTCTATCAGACTTATCTCTATTATATCCTTTCATTGCTTAACTCAGTCACTAAACTCTGTCTAAATGCTTCACCAAAACTGAATGTGCCTCTCTTCTCATTCCTTCATACCCTTTGCATCCTCTCTTCCACACTCTCTTATTTTAGGGTTCAAATCTTATACTTGTATAAACAATAAAACATTTTCATGATTCAAGATCTAAGGTTTAGATTAACTCCTTTTGTCGCTTAAGCCTTACTAATTTCTGATTGGCTCCAAGTATTACATAGGGATCAATGATTGCAAAATAGATGTGTAATTACCTAACAAACAAAATACAAAACATGAATGTCATCCAAAATGATTTACCTTGATCATTGTGCCATAAAAAACTCATATGTCATTCCTGGCTAACTCGACAAATGATGTTCCTGATACTTGACATTCACTATACTCGGCATATGTTGATATCTTTGTCGCTCGGTAATCATTGTATAAATGGCTCAACAAAACTTGACTCGGCTAATACAAAAATCCATAGTGACCATAAATTTACTCGGTAGTACTATTGCTCGGTAAGTATACATTACATAACTTGGCCTTTACGTAATGACTTGGTGGCAGTGATGACTGATCATCATTGCCTAGATAAATGACTAAGTGTGAGTCACTAATAGTCAACAAAACTATAGAGATCTACATAAACATCAAAGAAATTATCAGAATACTTTATAATAATTTGAGTCATCCCCTTAAGCCATGTATCAAGACTTAAGAAAAATTTATGTTTATGTCAAATTGTTTGAAACCAAAATTCACACAAGTTACAAACATGTATATACATTGTTTCTATGCCACATCAACTGGTTCAGCTTTCTCTTGGATAACATGTAATATTCTCTCATGATCATTAGTATCAAGTATCCACTTACAAATTTCATGTCCTACAACTGGATGAAGAGATAGGGTAACTAACACCTACATTTGCAGGCTCTGCTATTACTACAAAAACATGTCCTGCAAAATATATTTTTAACGACCTATACATTTAAATTAAGGAGAATTGTATAAAAATATATATACATATAAATATTAGTAAATAAGAATGTACATACTCACTAAATTTATGGATTGAGATTATGAAACCTAGATTTATACATACATACCAATTTTGATCAATCCTGAATAATGGTCATAATCAGTAGAAATCAATGGAATGTCATCAAAAATTTCATCCTCAACTTCATCATTTGTATTAGTAACATCTAGTGGTAGAAAATACCATTCACTAACATATCCACATTGTTGGTTGATGAATTCACCATTACTTTTAGAAATATAGTCATAACAAAAGAATGAGTAATCTCTAGTGTACAATGACAACATGTTACTATCTATACTCATAACTGAATGCAGGGGTCTTATTTTGTCTACCCTGTTGCATCCATGCATTGATATTCTATCAAAACCTTCAAGGTCCATGTAAAAAATAAATTAAACATATACATATTCAAATCAATATTTATAGTACATATACAAATTTGTTTTAATAATTTGAAAAGATGTTGCATATATACCTAATATTTCCCATAACACTTTGAACAGTATGACTCGATCCAATAGTGATGATGTGTTAGCCTCACTTGGAATTGTAAATTGTCTCTTGTACCACTCAAATACATCATGAGCATTATTTATATGATATCCTTGATAGTCCAATTGATACTTTCTTAAAGCACATTTGATACAAGCTCATGCACCATCATGCTCACCCTTACCCTGTCCCCTCTCAAAGAAAATCCAAATATGTGGTATCTTTTGGTATCAATGATATATACATAGTGCATAAAATATGGCCTTTCTGATTTAAATTGTGTCACACATCCATCTGAACAAGAAAAATGCTTTTTAATTTTTATGCCTTCATTTTATAAATATTCAAAAAATGTCCTAAAAGAATGCTTGACAAAATGTGTGTCATGCTATTTTTCATTGTGGTTGCAATCATATATCTCTTATACTCCAAAACATCATGCATAAATATGTTTTTCTTAGGCACATACTCCACTTGCTTCATCTACCCAGTCTAGCTCTCCACCAAGAAAAGCATGAACATTGTTCCTGATCTCATTCCTACTGCTACCTAGGATTTTTTTCAGACCCCTTTCTTTTAGCATTGTTCTAATTTTAGCTACACCATGCCATTTTCCAGTTGTAGCTTAAATATTTGAAAGAAACACAAGTTTCCTTCTTTTTTAGGGACTATCTCAAAAATTTGTCTTGAAACATGCTCTGTTAGCTCAATATTGCAGTGAATTCTATAGCCACCAAGAAAGGCCTCCAAAACATTATTATTAGGCTGCAATAACATCTTTTTCATAAGGCATTTTTCCTCTTCAAAATTCTCATCTCAGACGAGAAGATCAACCATGCAATTATAGTGTTCCATCCTTGAGGGGAAGCCATTAATCTTGATTCATGCTATCAAAATACTGCTTACCCTTTTCCAACAATCCCACATGTCTACAAGCAGACAAAACTGTTGTAGATGTGACATGATCCGATTTCACACTTGCCCCTTTCCTTTGTGAAAATAAATTGAGAGAATCCTCTACTTGTCCATGTGTTCCATATCCTAGAATCATAATAGTCCACGACACAAAACACTTTTGAAGAATTCTGTCATAACTATATTTTTTACTACCATCTATAGTCCCTTAATGAAGATTCTTATTAACTTTGAAAACCAAAGAAAATAAATTATAGAAAATGCTAACACTATCCTAACCTAATGGAAATTTTCTTGCATCACACCTTTGTAACACATAAATATGTTTTTCCAGACTCCCAAATCTGATGAACAATCATATATTCTCAATCACTACAGAAGGCTGGAAATTGTATGATTTAAAACAATAGTAAGAAAATAAACCAAAACTCAAGAAATTCTAAAAAGAACAAATTTATGTCGATCCTCCATTGTACCTTTTTAATCCAATGGACCATCATTGTTCCTGTCCAAGGGAATTCTTCTAGAGTCTTTGAGTAAAGTTTCTTGTGATCCCACTTAGCACAAAATTCATCATCCCAGAAAAAATATCTTAGGAGAATATCATGTGGTGTGACATTAGTGATGTTTGAAGTGGATCTCTTGCTAATATAACCCTTCTAGATTTCAGGCTTATATTCTCAATGACTAAAGCTTACATGGATTTTTATATTTCTTTCCTTTTATAGTATGATAGGTAGCTGCATTACAACCCCAAAGTGGACTTTACATACAGAGGAAACAAGCTTGAAATTTTATGGCATGTTAGTTAGCCTGATGGAGAGTACCTATTACAACTATGATGGAATTTTCTATATTTCTATGTTGGCACATCCTCAACACTTGTAGCAACTAGTTTTTAGCATCCCTAAAACTTTTTCCAATTGATTATTCTCCAAAGTCAAGGATGAATACTGTCTCTAAAGTCTTAAATTATGAGCCACAAGGAATAGTATTATATTAGAGAAGTGGATGTTACAAAAGTGGATGTTTTGGGAATACACAATGGTAGTCATGTTAATACTTTTGATGAATCTTCAATTCCTTTGTCAATTTCTTTTTTGATCCTGAAGGTAAAAATTTGACTACAAATATTTTTCAAATGTGAATAAAATTTACATGACACTGGCATATAAGTGATGGTATCATTTCAAACTATGTTTTCATATTATCTCCTTTTCTATAAACTTTGATAAATATTCTTTTCTATTCAAAGAATCTATTTAGGTTGATTAGATAAATGAATTGAAGATTCATGGGCATGGATGGTTAAATTCAAGAATGTAATACATCTTATTACTTTCTAGATATGTCTTGTATTCATATTTTAATTTTCTTCGCTTCTTTATTTTAATTGGACATAAATGATGATTGGCTGAAGCGAAATCTATGTTGAAGCGTAGAGCTAATGTCATAAGATTGGTGGGAGTAAATTTTGTTGAAACAATGATAGTACTCTTTTATGTTGTATCCTAATGTCTCTCTACAACGACCACCTCCGCAACACAATTATGATGGTAAAGTATTTTTCGGCATCTATTTCAGTTAAATCATTATAGGACATGGTTGAGATTCAAAAAAATTTCAGTATGTGGTTGGACTCTTTTTGGTCCAATATCACAATTTTATTGAGATTTTGTTTTTGAGGTTGAATATGTTATATTCTTTCTTTCATTGGTTTCCTTTACTTATGTGAAATACATTTAAGCAAGGTCGGTACATACAAGAACCATAATTTTTTAGGTAGCTTGGTTTATATGGTTTATATCTGCAAAAGGAAAATTAATATCATTTGCTTCATCCTTTTATTGAAAATTCAATAATTTCATCATTGATTTTAGAGTATCACTAGTCATCCTCCTCTTAGGCTTTTCTTCCCTTGAACTATAGATGAGAAAACTTGAAATCATGTTTAATAGAAAGTACTGGCATACATGGTATGATTAGTAAAAAAAGGGTACTAGCTCAATGGAAGAGCACCTTCTTTACAAGAAAGAGGATGGTGGTTTGATTCAATCGTGCCCTAATATGTCTAAATATATGACTAAATGAATAACTAAATATATAGATAAATGAAGGACTAAATATATGACTAAATTAATGATTAAATATATGACTAAATTAATGACTAAATTAATGACTAAATAAATGATTAAATATATGACTAAATTAATCACTACCATGACTAAATCAATGACCATATCGATGACCAAATCAATGACTAAATAAATGACTAAAATAGTTGATTCATAAATTTGGCTTCAAGATAAATGACTGACAATAAACTACTAATGGTCACGTGACAAAAATTAGTCATTTATATGCATATTTTAGTAGTTTATTTAGTCATATATTATTGTTTTTGTACTAGTGAAAGCTTCCAACTATCTCTTTATATTCTTTTGGTCTTGATTCAGTTTCTCATTCTCCAAGGGCATAGCCTTCAAGGCTTCATATTCATCACATCCACTACACTCTAATAGTTGTTCAACAAGCTCTTGTCTCTTGGCTTTTGATTTCTTGAGTTGTTATTTCAACTTCACAATAAATTCTTCAACATCTGCAAGTTGATTCTCAAGTTGTTTTTGATATCTCTTTGATCCCTCCATATCTTCCTTAAGGACCCTTCCCAAGCTGTTAGGATTCTTCAAGGGAACTTGACTCTACTACTAATTGTTAGTGTTATAAGGCACTGAGAGGAGGGGTGAATTAGTATAACCATAGATCTTAAAACATTTTTTAGAAAATTCCAAATTAACCAACATGAAAGTGATATTATAACATAAAAATAAAGAAAATGAAACATCCATAATAAGCAATACAAGAACACCAATATTTTTATTGTGGAAACCCTTGGTTAGAGAGAAAAACCATAATGGGAATTAGTACCCATAAATTCTCACTACTACAACAATAATATTTTCCTAGTAAAAGTCATTACATCACCCTACTAATAGAATACTGGGTTAAGAGTATCTATAGCCCTATTAAAAGATATTACAAAATCTATATTAGGAGCTACCCGGTTAAGGGATTTAGAAACTCCTTCTGAGAGTCACCTAGTTAGAAGATTTAATCTTCAGACATTTTAGAATATTTGTCACCCTATTAGGAGCGACCCTGTTAAGGAATTTAACTTGCAAACCTATTAGGATTCAACAAATGATGGTGATAAAAAAATATCACTCATTACTTGAGTGATCTGCTATACTTTTTATTAATGCGTTTCTTAGAATATTCTAGCACCTCTGCCCTAACTCTTTGAATTACCTTCATGCATCACAACCCCTCATATTACGATTCACATCTCCTTTTATAATCCCTTTTCTATATCGGTGGAAACCCTAAAATGTGTAACCATAGTTGACTTCCAAATCAAGTAGAACAATTGAGTGGGTACGCCAATTCATCATTTTGAATTCCTTGATGTCATCCCTAAGAAATTTAATAAGAAATTAAAACATATTTCAACTTTTTCTCCACCAATTTATCGATTCCATTAGACTTAGTTTGTCAGTACTTTGTTCTAGCCAATATCACTTGTTCCCTTCCTTAAATCTCTTCTTATATTGCGAATTAGCCTATATGATTCCAAACATAGATTTATATGATATTGTTAATGATTCCACATGAACTGCATAACATGCATGAAACCTTCAAAATCTTTATTGTTGATCATCTATTCCACAAATGATTATTCTACAACCAATACACTTGAACACTTAGTAACTTTACTTAGTTGATCCAATGCACTGTCGGTATGACTAATCTATCACTCTCAGCATGTTTTTTTGCAAGAAATGACAACACCACGTCAACACTTCATGCTCATCTTCAACAAAATGCCAATAAAAATAATTTTAAAACTTATTTGTTAATTATTTATAAGCCTGTCGTATGAAGGCCTATGGAAAGCTATGGCTTCGTTGCATTATGGTGGTAGGCCTATCTTGAACAACATGTGAGAGAAGTAACAAGTCATATAGTACCAAATGCAGGTGGCATTATTTCACATAGTCGCATATTGTTAGTAGGACCCATCACTTGAAAAAAAAAAAATAGTTAAAAGGTAATTCATAATTTATTAATTATTTATAAGATGGTCCCACAAATTTTTTTGGCAAGGTAATTTTATAAATATAAATTAGAAATCTAATAAATCAAAATTGAAGACAATGTTTACAAAGATTTTACAATGAAACGCGGAACACATCAAAGCTACTCAATATTGCAACAAGCTAATATATAATTTATAAATAAAAAATTAAAAAGTGCATGTGGATTTTCACTGATATAACAAAATGAATTTGGATTTTGCAATACAATTCATGATTCATGAATTATAGTAAAAAGTATAAATACCTAGTAATAGCCCTGAGTCTTGACAATCCCCTAGAACATGCTAAATCTCATCAACTAATAGTTGACTTTTCACGACTTACCCAAATCTAATTGCCTGCAATTCATCTCATTGAATTGTACTTGACTTTATTTTTCATTCTTCCCTTCATTTTTCTTATTTGAGTTCATCTTAGTATAGCTACTAGAAATTGATGAGCTTGTATTTTAAGACTATCATTGTTAGTTGAAATGTTTCCTAATCCTCTCCTTTCACTTGTATAAATCTAGTGTGCAAGTGCCCTATCATAAGGAAATTTTTTGACATTATACCTACTGGCATAAAGCCTCAAATAAAGTTCTTGTTTCTTATTGAGTTTATTTCTTGTCTTTTATTTTAAGAGACCTAATGCATTGAAAACTCTTTCATCCTCAATAGAACCCAATATCATCATTTGACATAAGTTAACAAGTTTGTTTAGTATTCTGAGGCTTCTTCATGCAACATTGAGCTCTGACTTATTTTTCCAAAGCCATGTTATTAACCTTGGTAGTTACAGACTATTGAAAGCCTTAACTTATTAATGCATTATTTCTACAAAATGGATCGATTTATTTGCAATCTTAGTTCTACTTATAGATCCTTCTACTTCTCTTCCATCAACTTTAAAATTGACACTCTTACCAAAATAATTCACCAATTCCACTAGTCTCTTATGAAAATCTTGTGGATCAAGAGTTCTCCAAAAATTAGGATACACAATAGACATGGTTTCTAATAGTTCATCCTAAGGGAATCACTTTAAAATATTTTTTGGAACCTCTTTTGCAATCTTCTATAAATCACTTTTCACATAATTCACAACGTCGTTGAAATCTTCTAGTGTAATAGGTCCATATCTCATTCTACTACACTTTTCATTGGAACACATGTCATAGTAGAGCATTGGTATCTACTTTCCACAAACAGGGACACACAACTCATCGTTATCATTAAACTATAAATAATTATCAGGACGACCCAAATTTTTGATCTAATTCCATCTACTAAATGCTTCATCATTGAATGGATAATCATTTAGATATTGATTATCAATGCACATGACAGTCATTATATGCAACATGTATATTCTTGAACATACATAGTTCTCTCTTGGGCTTGTTTAATAAGTGAGTTCATTTGGTCCAACAATGGGAGAATACTAGCCAAGGTTAACAATATATCTACATCAGTTAACCTATGTAGAAGATTAGTACATTGGACGTCTTTACATTGTGCATACATTAGACCAACCAGGGAATTATATTTTGAGAAAAATAATTCCATCAGTCCATGGATGGAGATCCATCTGGTCACAACATCCTAAAGTAGATTATTTCCATTGGTTATTCCCTCAATAAGTTTTTGAAATTATACAAAATGTTTGGGACTTTGGAAGAAGTATGAGTAGGCCTCATGAATTAATTCATCAACTCTGGCTATCTGTTCATGATTGTGCACAATTTTACATGCTAAATTAAGTTTGTAAACCATGCAATGAATGGGAACCATTTATGGTGCAATTCTTATTTGTAGCTTTACACATAGACCATTCCTATGACCATACATCACTACATCTATGTCTGCTCCTACACACACTAGCTTTTTGGCAATTATAAAGTCATCCATACTAGCAATTTTATTTAACTTAAATTTCTTAGCTAGTTCATACATACTTTGCATTGTGATGTTCTCCATTACATGGTTCTGTATAGTATATACATGCATACACATCCAACAAGTATTGTCCACTACTGTAACTTCATCTAACAATAATGCAATATAGTTTGACTCCTTTAGTTTTTCCCGTAGATTAGTTATTTCCACTTCAGCAAGACAACTCGACAAATCTCATCCACTATTTACTAACCAATGAGTTACATGATATCTTGGAACACTAAAAAATTATAATAATCAGACAATATCATAGTAGTCTTTCATGGGATGACCTCTTCTCAAAAGGTTGAAAAGAGTAGCCAACTGAACAGTTTTGGACATATATGTTTCATCCATTACATTTTGAAATCAATCTTAAAATGAACCCATGTGTTTTGGTTTCTACCTTTATTTTTCTTTATTTGCATAAAATTCCTTTGCATACCTAACATGCTTACATTATTCCTTTGTTTTCCATCTAACCACTAATACTTCATCTCCATCTATGGTTTTGTGTACTAGAAATTGTACCTTCATAGAATTAGTATTGAACAATAAATCAAATAGAAATGAAATAACCACAATTAGCAACTCTATTTAGCAAATAAAGAACAATTAAGCATTCTATGGCTCTCTAACTAAGAGTGTTAATGGTGAAGCTCTCAGCAAGCCTCCATTAATGACAGTCCTAGAATGATAAATGAATGATAAGCTAAGCTAATTAATTCAATTCCAAATAGAAGTGCTCAATTAAATTCTAAATTATCTTTCTAGCTATAATTCTCAAGAGGTTAGATACAATTCTTAGATTTATGGATTGTTTTATGAGTGATTTAGCCTTTCTTATATAGGATTTGGCAAGGGTAGGGGGTGTGGTAGAGTTGATCATGATTAGGATTGAGTTGAGTCTTTGGTTCCACCCTTTGAAGACAATTTAAATATTGTGTCCTCAAAGCTTGCGATAAGAAGACAAGATTAGTGGACAAGATGCTCTTTTGGAATGAGTGATTGAGATTGAATTTGGCTTGCTCCATGTGAGTTCTTTTCTTAAATCCTATTGGTTGAGGCTTTTTCCTCCCATGTGGTGTTGAGAAAAATTAGGATTTAATCAATTGATTTTAAATCATTTATTTAGCCAAGTGTACCCCTTGAATGGGTTGATTTGATTTAATTCCAACTATACAATTAATTGAATTAATTGCACATTGATTTAATTTCACTTGATTTAAATGCTCTTAATTGATCTTTTGGCTTTAGATTTTGAATTATATTGAATTAAGACATGATTTTAATTTTGATTGGCTAAATACTTATTTAGATTTAATTGCTTTGATTTTTCCTTGATTTGCCTTGATTTGTCACTTGAATGATACTGTCCACTTTTAGGTGACTACAAATTCCCCTCCTTGAGTCGACATGCAAAGTGTGTCGATTCAAAGAATGTTCTAAACCAAATTGATAAAAGGTCATGATTCTGTCGATGGTCAATCTTGATATTCGATATGAAATGCCAATTTTGATGATAGAATTGATGCAGTTCTAATTTTAGTGTCCTGATGATCGATCTAATGTTAGATTACCTGATATGGTACATGATTTGATGTGGTTCGATGTTTGATGCCCCTCTCAATTGATTAGCAAAAAATTCCCTGATAAAAGATTGCGCTCTGATTTGATGGTCATTCCCCTGATTTGATGATGTTGTTTTTGTTCTGATTATCCGAGCGTATGCCCCCTCAGGAAATGAATTGAAATGATTGTGGCCAATCTAGTCGAGATTGGGAAATTTTGATTTATTTCCCGATGTAGGAATTTGGAAATGCCCCAATCATGAGAGGATTTAATGAGAAGATATTTGATTGATAAGATGTTGATGCTCTAGATAAGTTGATGATGGTTTGGTATCATTTGATGTTAGTCAAAATTACTTGGTTGATGTTGATGTCTATCTGATAGAATAAGTTGATGGGTTGATATTTCTCTCTCAAGATCTAGAGAGACAAAATAATGATTTTCCTTCCTCACGATATAGAGTTAGGAGATTTGATGCGCTCAAGATGAGAAAATTGATGATAGGATAACTTGATTGACGTTAGATGATCAATTGGATGATTTTACTGATTGATATTTGATATGACATGATTAGATGTTTTGATGATACAGGGTTGATTGGATGTTCTCATGATGCAAAGTTATGGACTGGAGAAGAGAAGGGTCATCCATTGGTGTAGGTGCAGGTATAGATTTAGGTGATGGATCGAGTTAGGTTGTCCCTAGTTGATCAACATGATTGATTATTGATGATGTCCTTAATGAAGCATGAATCATTTTGATGATATATCTTGATGACATTGATGTAACTTTGATGATCAGATTGAACATGATTTTTGATGATGGATACTTCAGACATTGATGATGTACCATTGATGATATCATTGATCATTTGATGTATCTTGATTTGGTCTTTTGATGATGATAACTCTACCCATTTTATCTTTCCTTACATATATTGAGAAAAAGGATACACCCATGCAAACTAACATGCAATTAATCTATATGGATGCAACTAGCTGTCACTATTCAAAATTGGATTCTTATTTTCATCATCGAGCTTTTGGAACATGAAATTGGTACAAACCTCATTGGTTTAACCATGATGATATGAATACCTCTTTCCTCAGATTTTAACAATTTCAAGTAAACAGACAAAGAATTGATCCCTTTCATATACAAATGTCCTCAATGTTTTTTTGATGATCATGTCATTAGACGGATGCGCATACTACTATGAATCAATGTGGCAAGCACTCAAGTAGAAAATCAAGAAAATTCTATGTCTTTATCATCTCTCATCTAGTCAAACATCATCGATTTGCTAAAAAGACATGATTCCAAAAATTTGATAACACTTTGAACATTTTTGCTTTTGTTCGTAGATCCATATTTCAAAAACTTCATCCACTTTGATCCTTAGTTATGTTTAAGCTTTTTAGATTTAGATTTGATTTGTTGTTTGAAGATTTAATGTGCCAAATGTTGTTGTTTAGATCAAGTGTTTGGATGTTTGAAATGTAATATTGATCAATAAGTTCAAGTGTAGCAATTTTTTAATTTTGATGCGATGATTTTGAGCCAACTTGCATCTATTTTGATAAGCTTATTAAACTTTGATCGATGCCCCTGGTTTGATTTAGCAAAGATCATGCTTTGTTGGGAAATGCAACTTTTGAGTGTTTACTTAAGATTTGCAATTTTTTTATTTTTAAAGATTTTTTATGCTTTTGAATTTTAGAGATTTTTGATGTTTTTGAATTTTTTTTTTGGATTATTTGAGGAACATTTTGACAATTTTTTTTTAGATTTTTAGAAATGACTAGTTCTCAAACAAGATCTCATTGAATTTGTCCCCAATTTCTAGCAAGGTATAGGACATGAAAGATGAATTTGCAAACTGATGATTCAACAATGAATAGGCAATGATGGATGAAGCAAGTGTGTTACCCATAGGACCATCTCCTCAAGATTATCCAAGCTAGGGAAAATAATATCTCAATATAGGCCAATGATGTGGTGTTGGATAGCATATGGAATAATGACCTGGTGTCATGACAATGGCCCAAAGGAGTGGCCATATCAAGAGACTTTTTCTAACATTTTTTTAAATTTCTTTATTTTTCAATTGGATCAAGATTAAGGGATCAATGTGGATTTGATTACACAATCATGATAAAGGGGTGATGGAGGCTATGAGTAGATGGTTTGGGATTATGGGAAGGCTTCTTAGGAATAATGAAGGTGGCTTTAGGATAAGCAAGATCATGATAGGGTAGCATGAATGCAACAAGTGAATAGGCTGATGAATAGGATAATTCATGTCAAGATACTTAATGCTCATGGATATGTTCAACCTTGTCAAGATCAAAGGTAAAAGATGTAATATAGATGCAAGTGAGATCAATGGTAGAAAGATAGAGGATGGAACTTACCCCCAAGTGTAGAGTGCAAAAGAGAGGAATTATGCATGACACTTGTTTGCCAGGTTTTCATCATGGTACTTGTCCAAGATGCCACAAGAAGTGGTTTTCACCATAGGATGGATTTCTTTTCTTTTATTTTTCTTCCTCTTCTTTTTTTTTTTTTTCAATTTTCTCTTTTTGGATGGACTCAAGCCTCATGCTCTTTGTATACTCCTTGAAAAGGTATGATATGACGAGCCAAGACCACTGGAAGATATGCTCAAAGATGTTGATATGGTGATGGAAAGGTGATATGGTGGATAAGGTAGAGGGTGGCTAAAGGTTTATGCAATGGATTGGATAATGGAAATGGAAGGATAATGAATGAGAGGATAATAAGTCTTTCCATGTGTGGGCATGAAAAAGGGAATGGAAGGATAATGAATAGTAGGATAAGAAGTATTATCAAGATCAACATTGATACACACCTTGAAGGGTAGTGGAATAATGGAGGAAAAATGGGTGAGATAGCTAGAGACTTTGATGTAAGAGAGGATATGGATCTTGGGATACAAGGACTCAAAATGGATGGATGAGATGGAATGTGTTTGGGAGAATGCGGAGTGGAAGCCTTTGGAAGCTTAAATGTCAACTTTGATTTCTCTTTCATGCGTAAGTCCTTCAAAAGTGACTTGGGAATCCACACTTTCTTTGATTTTTCTTTCCTTTTGGATGCTTTAGAATGCATTTCTTCAATGAGGGATTTAGGAATCCATATTTTCTTTGATTTTTTTTTTTGCTTGATGGACCTTTGTGGTCTCTTGAATATTTCTTTTTTTCTTGCATTCACATGTCGATTAGATGGGACATGGTGCTCTTCATACATAAGTGGATTCTTAGATTTTTTATTTTTATGTTGCACATCCAAACCGCTTCCAAAGGACTTGAGATTGGTGGATGAATAAGGTTGATATGGATGGTTTGTATGGATGGTCTGATATGGAGGATTCACATGGATGGGTGCTTGGTTTCTCAAGTATGTATGTCTTTGTTGATCTTGATACATCGTAAGGTAAGGGGATGGTGGGATAGGGATGGTAGGAAAGGTTGATGGAGGAATGTAAGGGCCCAATATGGATTTGGAGGATGTATAAGGTTTCAAGTTTGAGATATAGGGACCAAGGATTGATTTGGAGGATGTATAAGGAATATAGTTATGCACAAATGGAGGTAAATGGGATGTGGGTGGGATATCAACATCTTTATTTTGAGCTGCATGGCCAAGACTTTTGTCTTTTGGATTTATCTTTGTACCAATAGGCTTATATGTAGCTTTGATAGGAGTGACTTTGATAGGAGCAGTTGAATCTTGAGATAGATATGAAGGCTTATGAAAAGTGGATGTTGGGGTACTTTGATCTTGACAAGGATATTTTGATAGCCTAGGTAGAATAATTTTCTTTTGATTTTCAATAAGTTCATTAGAGATGGAAGGAATACCTTGACATTGCTTAGGAGATGGGTATGATATAGGAGGTGAAGGAATATGGGGTGTTTGAGATGGAAGGATATCTTCTTGAAATAAATGGAAGGGTATGAAGGATTCATCATGGGATTCTTAGGATATGGGACTTTGGTCAAATATAGGATAAGGAGGGATATTATCTTGATCTTGATCATTCATAAGACTTGTTTCTTTGCACTTTTGATTAGTCTCTTGACATGGAGCCACTTCTAAGGACAATGTAGGAGCTTGGATCCACACGAGGGATTCTTCAAGGGATGATGGATGCTCATTTGAAATAGGCATAGTCATTGTAGCACATGAAGGCTTGGAGTCTATAACCTTTGAAGTATGAAAGAAGTTTGTAGCAAGATGTAGGTTAGCTTGGATCTCTTTTAGAGGTAGCCCTTGAGGGTATACATAGTCATTATGACAACAGTTTGGATCTTTATTTGATGGAGGAATATTGGATAGCTTCACTTCTATATTAAATGGAGGAATGGTGGGATAGGTGAAAGCTATAAGAGGACCACTACTAGACATGTGTTCATAAGTTTGATCTTGCTTGAGAAAAGTATCTTCATTAGATGAGTCATTAGGATCTTCAATTTCAATTAAGTCATCATCAATAAGATTTTGGATTTTATGTTTCAACTTCATGCAATTTGAAGTTTCATGTTCATTATGTCTATGATATGCACAATAGTTTCTCAAAAAGATAAAACCACATGAAGTGGTTTGAGGCAACGTGATGAGATCATTTTCAAGGAGTTTTTCCAAAGCTGATTCGTATGAAATTCCCAAAGGAGTAAATGATCTATCCCAAGGATATTTGGATGTATTTGTGTTTCTCAAAGAGTTGTCATATGATGAATTTTGTTGAGATGGGACTAATTCCTCTTGATTTCCTTGATCAAAGATGAGATTCTCTTGATATTTTGAAATAGGTTCTTCATCAAATATTGGTTTATCATTAGGATATTCTTGATCAAATATAGGGTTTTCATGATATTATTTTTGATCAAATTTTGAATTATCAAAGATATGACGTTCATGATATTTTTCTTGATCATAGAGGTAAGGAAATAATGTTCTTAATGAGAATTGGTTGGATAATGTTTCCATTTCTTGAATTCTTGTGAATAGAATATTCTTTTGAATCTTTATTGTTAATTTATTTTTGGATCTTAATGGATGTTTTATTTTTGTAATCAAAGACCTTCAAGCACAATACAATAATTTTATCAATTATCACAAGAAATTCTTCCAAGCAATCTACCTAAGGTCAAATTTGGCTTTTAAAATGGCTCTAATGAGGTAGGCTTGCTAATTTATCAAGGATTTAGTATGAATTCCATTCAAAATGGATATTAAAATTTCATCCTCCAAGTATATTAAGAGGCTTCCCACCATCGGTATGTTGGATTTTTACACAATCCCGAAGGACTACTTGAGGAAGTTCAAAAATTTAACACCCTTTTGTAACAAACCCCATTAAGGATGCATGCATTTCATTTTATAGTGGGTTGGATGATTTTGGCAAAGGAAATTGTATCCCACTTTGGGCTGTCCCTCTCATTGGCCTCGTTAAGGCAAATCTCAGGAGGTGAGCCCAACTAATGATCTAGCATGTTCATGTAAAAGCAAGAAAGTGGAATGAAGAAATAGGTTGTGGGAGTTTGATTCACCAAAAAGGTGAAGAGCATATCCCTATCTACTTCTCAATCCACAAACATAATTAACAAGGTTCAATTTCTAACCCACTAACTAGCAAGAATCGAGTATTGCTACTCTTTTCTACAAACAAGGGGTTTATTGGATTATGTGCTTGATTTCTTTAACCTTTCTTCTTAATCAAAGAGTTTAACACTTTTGGAATTTTGATTCACTAATAAAAGTGAAGAGCATAGGCCTAATGTTAAACCTCCTCAAACAATAGGTTGTTCTTAATTACTAGATTTTGAAAGCACCAAAGCCACAATTTAAGTACAAAAATGGCAAATTTTTAAGGCTTACCTTTTCCTTGTAGCTAGCAAAGGCTAGGGGCATTTTTGAGTGATTTTCATTTTTAATGCTTACTTTGGCGATCGTTCCTTTTCAATGTTCTTTTCCTCCAACAAGTTAGTCAACAAAACTAGCAAAAGTGAAGGAAACAAAGATCAAATTGAAGAAAACAAGCTAAAATTGAACTTTAAGCCTTAATTTCCAACTTGAGCAAAAATTGATTTAAGGTGAAAATATCAAATTTAATGAAACAAATTTTGCCTTATATGCTTCTACAACTTTGAGATAATGTTCATGTACCTTTCCTTCTTGTTGAGAATCCTCAAGAACAAGCTTAATGTGAGCAATGTTCTCCTTTTTAATCTTCCTTGTCAAAGCTTTTCCTTCGTGATTGAATCCACTCTCTAGATTTTTTACTTTTCTGTGATAAGTCATCCTGCAAAGACACAAAAATCATTTTTTGACAGTCAGAATATGAAAATTTGCAGTTTATTCATAAGCGCCGCAGAAATGATTAAAAGCATTGTCAATCTAATTAAAAGCACTATTTAAACTTTTAAAAGCATAGAAACAGAGAGTAAAAGTGCTAAATAATTAAGCAAAGGTGTTTAAGAGTAAGTGAAAGTGCTGGAGAAATATGCAAATGCGCTCGGTAGTTAGGGAATAAGCACTAATAGAATTTAAGACAGAAGTCAAAAGGATTTAAAAGCATTGTTTCTTTATGCAAAGGCACATAAATTTGTCATGGAAGCACTGAAACAATGCTCAGAAGCGCTGTTTAACTACTCAAAAGTGCCATTTGAAGTCTCAGAAGTGCTATTTCACTACAAAACCGAGAGTTAAACATGCAAAAATTTGAACAAATATGAAGATTACGAGATTTTTAGAAAGTGAAGCTTACTGCCCCATGGTGGGTGCCATTTTTTTACTAGAAATTGTACCTTCATAGAATTAGTATTGAACAATAAATCAAATAGAAACTAAATAACCACAATTAGCAACTCTATTTAGAAAATAAAGAACAATTAAGCATTATATGGCTCTTTGACTGAGAGTGTTAGTGGTGAAGCTCTCAACAAGCCTCCATTAATGATAGTCCTAGAATGAGAAATGAGTGATAAGTTAAGCTAATTAATTTAATTCCAAATAGAAATGCTCAATTAACTTCTAAATTGCCTTTCTAGCTATAATTCTCAAGAGGTTAGATGCAATTCTTAGATTTGTGGATTGTTTTATGAGTAATTTATCCTTGCTTATATAGGATTTGGCAAGGGTAGGGGGTGTGGTAGATTTGATCATGATTAGGCTTGAGTTGAGTCTTTGGTTCCACCCTTTGAAGACAATTTAAAAATTATGTCCTCAAAGCTTGGGACAGGAACACAAGATGAGTGGACAAGATGCTCTTTCAATTTGAGTGATTAAGATGCATTTTGGCTTGATCCATGTGAGTTCTTTTCTTAAATCCTATTGGCTGAGGCTTTTTCCTCCCATGTGGTGTTGAGAGAAATTAGGATTTAATCAATTGATTTTAATTCATTTATTTAGCCAAGTGTACCCCTTGAATGGGTTGAGTTTATTTAATTTTAAACTATACAATTAATTGAATTAATTGCACATTGATTTGATTTCACTTGATCTAAATGCTCTTAATTGATCTTTTGGCTTTAGATTTTGAATTATATTGAATTAAGACTTGATTTTAATTCTGATTGGCTAAATGCTTGTTTCGATTCAAATGCCTTGATTTTGCCTTATTTTTGCCTTGATTACTCACATGAATGATCATGTCCACTTTTTGGTGATTACAAGTTTGTTTCTCATAGAAATTTTCAATGTGCTTTTCTATTTTATCCAATTTCAGCTATATTTTTTTGTCGTTATCAAGTTTTCAAGTATAGATTGTACACTTGTATTCTATTGGAGGTTTTTATTTCTCTGGATTTGGCATTGGCTCAATAAATATGTACTTTGAAGCCTAACTTATTTGAAATGACCTTGTCACATCCCACTCGCACCCAATTTTTCTTGGGCTAATTTTTGTTGTTGATTTGATTCCCCTCTTCCATGCATTGACAACATAAACATTACTGATATTGTGAGTAGTAGCATCATCAACATTGTCAATAGTAGCATCACCAACATTTACACCAATATTTATGGAATTCTCAGTAGTAGCATCACTGACACTACCAACAACAAGTGCATTGTCAGTAATAGCATCACCGATGTTCTCAACCAAGTTAATTATTTTAGTCTGGCTACTTTAGGTACCCATTGGAACATTCTCTATGATAGAGCCAGATGCATAGGGTGTAAGTGTTGATATTGTAGCTCTGTCTAATGGAGCAAGAAAGCATGACATTATATTATTATTTCTACATTTGGATGGCCTCCCTCTATCACTTTCAGAGGTCCTATAGCTCGACATCACTTACTAACAGAAACTACAAGAAGGAATCTGATTCTTATAGGCTAGAAAATACAACAATAGATAAAAAGAGAGAAAATAAAAGAGATAAATTTTGTATCTTTTTCTAAAAATGCATGCTCTGTAAACAATAACATATTAAAATGGAAAAAAAACCAAGCAATAACAACTAAGCTGCAAGAAGATTCTGAAATCAAAATGATAGACACTAACAACTCAAAATGGAAAACACTAACATCAATCTTATATCCTTTATCACTTACCGTTAAGTTTTCATGGTGATAGGTTCCATGAGTGACTTGACATCTAAAGAACTCCCCATCAACTTGTGTCGAGAGCATTTGGAAGTGTAGACCGATCCAAACAATGTGTAAACTATAAAATCTCACCTTTTCATCTATTTATATCTAACAAAATTTGATGAATTGCACGTCATTCTAAAAATTGGGATATAAAATTTTGGAAAACTTGGGAAGGATTAAGGCGGTGCAATATTAAATTTCAAGGAAAATTATGGAGATGGCATTATCATTTAATAGTAGTGGAGGAAAATTGGGTCTAGCCTTAAGAACAAAATAATTAATGTTGTTGGTGATATGACCCCTCAAAATTTAAAAAATCCTATGTCAACATGGAAAATGCATATGTGTCCATCGGTGGTTTCTTGCATTCATGTGGAAATTCTGGGCAAAATTATGGCTAATAAATATTCAAATCATGTATGAGCTTGTGGTGAAAAAAAACATTGTGTTTTGAACCTTTCAACCAAAAGGTGGTAAATAAACCGGCCATGAGATAAATATAATGTGAAAACAAGTCGATCCGACTACTTCTCATAATGATACTATTTGCCAATTTCTTGTTGTGACTGACCCCCGTAATTCACCTATTGGTAAATATTCACCACTAAAAAAATTACTCACTATAAGTAACCCACATAGCAAGGTACACTAGAAAACAAAGTGGTGTTAAAATAATCCTAAGAAAAAAATTAGGACCTCACCAACTAAAAATCCAACTTCCCTCTAGAAAACTCCTTTCCACCTCAATATGAAAGGAGCCCACCTCAATAGTAGTAGGAAAGGAAGTGACCAACTAGAGAGAGAGAACACCACCATTCCTTTCCACACCCAAACTGCCACAGAAAGATAAAGAAAATAGAAAGTTACCATCCTCCTTGTTCATGAAGCATGTCTCCACCTCCATAAGAGACATTTCCACCTCTATAGGAATCATGAAAGAGGAAGAATCAACTAAAATGTGTCGAGCCCTTGTAAAATCCAACATAACAACCCCAAAATCAGTTGCTAATGTTAACTAAAAGTCATTGACCACATCAAGCCCCTGAAAGCAACCAGATTTGGCTGGCCACAAAAGAAAGAAAAACCACTATCCTAATTGGCTAAAATAGATAGTCCCAATGATAAAACAAAATCAGGGCATCCAGAGAGCTCAATGTCAGTTCACTAAAAGCACCTTCATAGGGAGAAACTTCGATAGATATGGTTACACCATGTATCTTCTCCATACACAATAACCAAGGCATAGCCAACCACATTCGACATGAAAAGGAAAGCCTCCACTTCATTAGGATCCTATAAATACAAAAAATTATTCATGCTTGTTTATATGGTGGGGACTACAAAAATTCTCGCATATTTCCCTTGATTTAATAGCGCCACCATTTAAACTTATCAAAATGATAACTCCAAAATAATGTGCATATTATGGATATGTTAGGTGATTGATTAAATGGTTCATATGCATTTCTTAAGAGAGGAGGGTTCTACTATTGTTATTTTATATACATTTAGCCAAAGGTGTAAGAACTTATCATCAAATTGGTTACAATACTTTTAATGTTTAAGATTTCCATGTGGGATGTGAATAGTTTCTCTCTTTGATTCCTACAATAAACTTTAAAATAAAAATGGTAGTTCACTAATGTGATAGCATTACAATGTTTATTTAATGCCACAAACTCCTAGAAGTTGTAAAACTTCACTCTCGTCTTTTTCTTTTTTCTTTTTGTGAAGTTGTCAAAGTTATAATTCTAAAGGATTAAAAAAAATCTAAAGGATGCACATTACATTGATAAAGTGGTTTATTCAATATTTTTATTATTATTTTGAATTCTAATTTTAAAATACATAAATTTTTGCATTTAAAATTAGAAAATTTTAAAAAGAGATTAGTTAATGATCTGATAGAATAAAAATAAAATATGATAGATCTATTAAATTCACTCTCCAATGATATATATCAACTAATGAGGAATTATGTTTGTAAGAAAAATATCATGATTTCTATTGTCATTGTATCATTGATGTGAATCATTTTCTTTTAATGATTATTATATTAGGGTCTATTTAATGGGGGCCTACTCCAACTACATAACATGAGGAGTTATTATTATAAACATACGTATATTCCTTTAACATGAATATTATTGATGGAATGGAATTAAATGTTCTATCATTAAGTAATGGAGATATTACTACCTTGAGAAGCGAGGTACATTCACATGTATTGTCTTGTAGAAATAAAAATTATACGCCCTTCAAGAGTGTCTAGATGTAATCAATTGATAATTTGAGTACAAATATCACTCTAGCATACCTTTTAGCATTGAGATGCCATTGGAGAGATTTGAACCTTGATCTCCTACATGAGAATTGCTTGGAAATGGGTGCCTTAATTTTTCATTCCCAATATTAGATGTGGTATGGCCACTAGGTTGTACCACTATGCTATCTAACATAGTTCTTTCTTATCATATATCAAAATTGAAGACATTGAGCATCAATCAAACTGTACTTTAATTATACTTGGACCATTCAAATGCAATGAAACAATGCCAATATTCATTTGAATTAAAGAGTTAAAGTTTCTAGGTAATTAAAGTTAAACATCGCCTTTAATGCTTGTTTTATCAATTCTATTCATTGCATGGAGGATGAACTTGATGAGTAGATATTGGTTTATTCATTAGAAAAGCATGACATATAGGATGAATGCAAGAAAGCTCATGGGGGGTTTTGGTGGGGTCAAAGTCTTTGCAATTAAATCTAAGCTAATACTAGTAGTTTCAGTCAAGTTATCATTGTTTGTTCAACTGTACTTTTTTCAAGTCCCCTCATTTTTTGTAACACAAGTAGACTTCTTAGTTCTATTTTTAGTTGAAGCTAGTTTGATTGAGATTTTGCACTTCGTTGATTTCTAATAGAAGTGGTACTAGTAAATGTATGTATTCGCCAAAAGTAACAATACAACGTAATTGATAAAAGTGAATGTCATTAGATTCATGAACAAATTTTATTACTAAAATTTATATTGATGAAAGTTTTAGTCGATTTTTTAATTAAAGTAAATTTTGAATAGATAAATTTTCTTTGTAACTTTAATGAAAAATATGAAAGTTTGCATTTAACATATAAATACCTAACACAAATCTATTTAAAAAATAAATAATTAAAATTTAATAATCTCAAGACTACACTTGTTCAATTTGTTTAGAAGATATAACTAAAATATCATTATTTATTTATTTAAAAAAGCAAAAGTAATCAACTAAAAATTGTAATGACAACCACACATGTAAAAATATGGTTAGGGCTAAGCTTTTTACAAATGTACTATTGACCAAATTTCAAAAAATGGAAAACACAACAGATTTTCGCAAAAATTTTACCATCCGTTCATGATCTGTATATTTTGTAGTTGAAAATCACAAAAAATTTAAAAAAATCGTTATATTTCATGAAAAAAAAAGTTTGATATTTTTTAATCTTTGGTACGTTTTTGTAGGGAGCAATTGCCTAATTATATACCTAACCCTTCACGGTGACATGTGTAAAAACTTTGCCTATAAAGTTAGGGCCCCACGTGAAGGAAGAGTTTGTCTTTAAATTGTGAATGTGGAGGAAAGTGTGCGTATTAAGCTTACTCACAAATAGCCAATGAAGAAAACTGCCTTCTGCCGTCCAAACATCACATTCTCCACGTTTTCTAAATGTAGAGTTTTAATCAATTTCCTCCCGCCCGGACGCGCTCCACACACCTGCAAACATAAGTTCAGTGCCGACCTTATCCTCATCATCAGCTATTAATCATTTTAATCCATTTATTAAGTCGCTCCAAACAAGACGAAGTTTCTCGAGGAAACCGCAAGCAAGCCACGTGGTTTTACAGACGCGGAGACGCAACCACACTAGTTTCCTGGTCATTACCACTTTTCTCTGCTTTATAAACCACCTCCACTCCCATTCCTTTTCACAATTACATTACATTCTTCCAGATAGTGCTTCAATTCCAGGTTTGGGTTTATTTGTTTTTCTTGGTCAGGAGATATTTGAGAATGGTTCGTTTCAGCAACAATCTCATCGGATTGCTTAATTTCGTCACATTTCTGCTGTCCATTCCCATCTTGGGCGGAGGAATATGGCTCGCAACAAAGGCAGACAGTGATTGTGAGAAGTTTCTTCAATGGCCTGTCATTGCCATTGGAGCTTTTCTCATGATCATCTCTCTCGCCGGCTTGGTGGGCGCCTGTTGCAGAGTCACATGGCTCATCTGGCTTTACTTGGCCGTCATGTTTATTCTCATTCTGCTCTTGTTCTGCTTCACTGTCTTTGCCTTCGTCGTTACCAATAAGGGCGCTGGACAAGCCGTTTCAGGGAAAGGGTACAAAGAATACAAGCTTGGGGACTACTCAAACTGGCTGCAAAAGAGAGTGGAGAAGAGCAGCAACTGGAACAAAATTAAGAGCTGTCTTCAGGACGCCAAAGTATGCAAAAGCCTCGCCGACGATTCGGTGAACGAAGTTGCAGAACAATTTTACAAAAAGAATTTATCCCCAATTCAGGTAATTCATTTGAGCTTCCGTGCCAAAAATCTCATTTTTATCATAAATGTTGTGACTGTGGAGTATTTGGGCTCCCTGATTCTTTCATTGATTATGATTCCTACAGTTTTGATATGTTTGTGTATTAATAAAATGTGAAATTTGAATTGAATTTTGCAGTCGGGCTGCTGCAAGCCTCCAACCTCGTGTAATTTTGTGTATGTGAACGCCACGTATTGGACTTCCACAACAAGCAATTCAACTTCAATAGACCTGGACTGCAAATCATGGAGTAATGAGCAGGATCAGCTATGTTATGATTGTAATTCGTGCAAGGCGGGTGTGCTGGCAAACTTGAAGCACGACTGGCGTAAAATTGCTATAATCAATATTGTGATGCTGATCTCTCTGATTGTGGTTTATTCAGTGGGGTGTTGTGCGTTCAGGAACAATAGACGTGATGAGAGAATTGGGTATGGGTATAAGGTATAAGGGATATCCTTGAGCTTCAGCTTCGGCCAAGGAAGGGGAAATCATTGTACTATAAATTGTTTTTATTTTGTTTTTCGTTTCTTCAGTTTCTCTGCTGTTTGTGCAGAGGAACTGACATTCATTATATTCGGAGGCGGGCTCCGTATTCATATTTGGTGTGGACTGTGGAGCTTTCCAGTGGCTTTGTATTAATAATATTCTAATTTCGAGAGGATTATTTTCTTCTACCTAAACATCTCGTTATGTGACGTCTCCCTTGTTAAAGTAATAATAATATATTGTGAATTAATTAAAAAAGCAGGTTGGATTATTGGAAAAAAGAGTCTCGACAAATTTTCTATACCTAGTAATTTTGTTTAAAAAACACTGGTAGCGGGAGTGGATGGGAACCTACTATGACAATGAGAGATAACTTCAAAGAAAGGTAAGCATGTCTGTTTTACTAACACAGTATTGTTTACCAATTGATTTCCAGAAATGACGTAACCGTATTCTATAATTTATGACATAAAAGAAAACCAATTTACAATTTACAAGCAACCGAAGGCATGAGTGACGATTCCCTCGCATAATCCGTGAGTTTTGCATGCCTCCGTGACGCTACACCGGTAGGTATGACTCAGTAGTTGAGCACGTTGGGGATGGGCTCAGCCACTAAGGTATTCTTTATATAACTTTTTACAAACTTTTGAAAAAAAATTGGGTGCTTCTCCTTTATACGGTTAACAATTTCCATGGCTGTATAGCCGCTGCCATTTGCTACGTCTGATCACCAGCACCAATGAGACAGGGAAAAGCACCAGTGATATAATTGTACATTCCACCTACATTTGGCCTCCCCCAAAAAATATCATTTAATTAGTCAATAATCACTATACAAACAACCCAATACATAATTGCAACATTAATCAATATAGTTGAATATTATAAAGTGTATAACTATTTATACATTATTGTTTATAATACAAATCAAGTTGGACAAAATGGATTAAGTTCTTATTCAGAAAATCACTTTAATGTTTACAAATAGCACCACAAACAAATGGCTCAAAACTCATATTATATTGTATTTAGATACAAATATCCAAAACTCTTGGTGCGTTGTGTTAGCGTTCAAAATTGCAGATGATCAAAACTAATAAAAAAACTTCTGATTTTTAGATCTAGTAGTCCCAATAGATGCATCAAACAATAATAAACACTAAGGTATTAAGGATTTAAATCCTTCTTCACTTTGAGCTCTAAGCTACAAGCAGGTATTGCCTATTAGATTGAATTCTTCAAATATCACAAATGTTATCTGTATGCTTGATACAGATCTAGAAACATATAATTCTCACAAAACTTTAAAGTAAATCATCATTTATATTTTGATTGATGGTGAAAACAATGCAAACTAAGCAATGATCAGTGCCAAATCCTAGGGCTTCAAAGTCAACAAACATACATCTATAGAAAACTTCTCAACTCAAATAATCCCAAACCCCCAGATAAAATGTCTTACAGATTATCCTTTTATGCATACATTATATCATCAAATTCATGCATAAACACTAAAATCTCATAAACCTCACTCAAGATTTTACCCTTCCCTTGAAAGGAACTCAAGATTCAACCCCATTATCTACCTTGTAGAAAGATGTGTACCTAAAATGCCTTGCAGATTAAATACGTGAAGAAATCAAGTTCACATATGAAGACAACAAACAATATACATGGAACTTCAGTATAATTTTATTGATAAACTTATTTGTCAATACATTCAGAAAACTGAGACTCCTTAGAATTAAAACACTAAAACCAAAAACTCCTATTACACTGAGAAATTCACCACCTCTCAAAATTCATAGAACTCACTATATATAGACAAACCATCTTGGAATCCTTAAGAAAAAGGATGCAACAAGCTTCAGATGGTTTGGGAACAAACCCTAATACCAGAGACATGACAAAGGACACAAAGTGCACCAAAAATGCAATCAGTTGCAGTCTTCAAAATTGTAAGTTGGTTTGAGCACCAAGTCTTCTGTAATAGTTTCCAAAAATAGCTTTAACTCTGCAAGCTGTTGTTTAAAAAGTCTCAATCAACCTTTCTTGTTTGAACAAACCAAACCCTCAACCACCTTTCTCAAAGTATTAGTCATTTACATTCAATTGATATGGCTTTTTTAAGTAACAACTTTGATCTGGGTGGCACATTAATATTCTTGTTCATTAATATTTCTCTGCAACTATCCTTTGGCCAATAAAACTGAATCCATCTTGTCACTTCTATTCAACCGACTCAAAACCCTGGCAAAAAACCTAGTAGAAGATTTAAATTTGAAAAATAACAGTTAATTGAGTATGTTTAAAACACGGTCGTTGATCTTCATCTTTTCGCGACAGATCGAGCGGCTCTCATTTATCTTTATAACAGTCAACTAAGCTTTGAAAATCAACCGGCCACATCATATATCCCATCAACCAATCAGGAAAGAACACGCTAGCTATATCCGGCACGCAGACATACCACTTTGATCTCGGCAAGCCTTAACTCTAAATCATCCAAAGATCACGTGACTAAAGCTTTTCTCCCAGTCATTGAATCTTTGTTTAACTCTGGGTTTGATCAGGAGATCACACAACTAGCGTTGATTCCTTTTCTCATCAACGGCTCAAATT
This sequence comes from Chamaecyparis obtusa, assembly GCA_027943335.1. Taxonomy (NCBI): domain Eukaryota; kingdom Viridiplantae; phylum Streptophyta; class Pinopsida; order Cupressales; family Cupressaceae; genus Chamaecyparis; species Chamaecyparis obtusa. Next base: position 1,050,429 of record BSBK01007120.1, on the reverse strand, counting down.
CTTTCTTAGAATTCCTTTTACTTAACCCATGCTCAATCTGGCGATTATGCGACTGAAGAAATCTTCCAATCGCCTAATGTTTTACTTAGCCCCAGTTACATCATGAGAACGCGCGACAAAGGCAATCTCCAAGTTGTTGGATAAAAGCTCAACCCACGTGATCTTAATCTGACGGTAGTCATGCTATCTCTGAATATCTAGCATGACATCATCTTTATCAAGCGACTAAGAGATAGTCATAGATCTTAACTTTGAAAAGAGACAAATCAATGATAGTCTTGCTATCTCCCAATATTTCTTTGACTTTGACTTCTTCAGGAGACTTGGCAACTGAAGGAAATACTATCTACTTTATCTCATCTAGAGACTATCTGACTAAAGGAATTTTGGATCTGGAGACTGGGTGACTATAGTTACACTTAAAACATTTTTCATTGTAGTCGCTGGATCTCATAAAGCACTTAAACTTATCTGGAGACTTCCCGACTAAAGGCATTTCACTAAGTCTCTCAATAAAAGAGAATATTTTGGATTTCTCAAGAGACTAAGGGTTCGTTTGGGTGTTGGAATACAAAATGCTGGATATAGTTAATTTTGGAAGATGCTGCAATTCTGGAAGATACAAATCTTGAAAATGATTTCCGAAATATGGGCTGACCCATTTGGTTCACTCAGAAGATGACTAAGAAGATGCATAAGGAATTTTAATTCTTTATTTTTATTTCTTTGAATATGGTGTGTATATGTCTGTATATATACACACATACATGTGTGTGTATATACACATATGCACACATGTGTATATATACACATACACACATGTGTGTATGTGTATACATGTGAATATACACACATGTATACACATGCACACATGTATATATATACACACATACACACGTGTGTACATGTGTGTATACACACATCTACACATCTACACATATACACACATATACACATATACACATACACATATACTTATATATACACATATGTGTGTATATACACACACACGTGTGTATATATACACACATGTATATATTCACACAGGTGTGTGTATATGTGTATATATACACACACATGTGTATACACACACACACATGTATATATATACACAAATACACACATGTGTGTGTATATACATATACACACATTTATGTATATATACACACATATATACACATGTGTGTATATATACACATGTATATACACACATGTGTGTATATACAAATATATATACACACATGTGTGTATATATACACATGTACACACACACACACACACACACACACACACACACACACACACACACATATATATATATATATATATATATATACATCCTTATAGCAATATAATATATATCCTTATAGTCACGGATCCCACGAAATATTAAATTTGGTTTTATAAAAATTGGAATTGGAATTGGAATTTCCAATTCCACCTATTTGAGTGGAAGATGCAAATGCCCATTTTGGGGCAAAATTAGAATTTTGAAATTCCAATTCCAATTTTTTTGGATGGACACAAACATGGAATTGACATTATTTGGAATTAGATAATGCCAATTCTAGTCTAATTCCAGCCCCCAAACGGGCCCTAAGCGACTAAAGGAAAAGATGACCGCCTGCCAGGTCACTAGATACCAAGCTACTAACCGCCAAGATTGAGAGATTAAGCGACAACTGCAGTCTCCCGTTTACTGAATAAAACAACTACTTGCCCAGGAATTAGGAGACTTGGTGAACACCACAGTCACGGAGTCGCTGAATAAGAAGATAGTTCAGCCCGCCAAGAAAAGGAACATGTGCAAAAATGGAGACTTAAGTGGTTGGAAAAGGTAATGAGGAAATAGAACAGGCCAAGGGTTTTTTAGACTTAGACAATTTTTGAAACCTTTTGGACATGAATAAACCCTAGTTCATAGACCTTAAAACTTGAATATCTCCCTAATTTTTTCATTTTAAGAATCTTAACTGGAGCTTGGTAACATCATGAATTACCCCTGGCTAAGGGTGCAAGCCATGAAACTTTGTGGATTTTCTTCGCAATTCAAAATAATTTTGCAGGTGGTCATGACAATTTTCTTAGATTTTTGCAGGATAAGACCATTCTTATTGGATTTTGGCTATGACAAGAAAATGGCCCAATAGTGGCTCTATCTGAGGATGCTTGAAAGTTAGTTCATAGTAAGAAACTAGAATCTCTGGGAGGCGGACCAAACACAACACTAACCTACTGCAGGAAATAAACACACAACTTGAAACCAAACACGCCTATGGGTATGTGTAGGATCATGGTATACCAAACTATGGCCTTAAGTGGCAATGAAAAAATAGAAAATCAGGGTTAGTCAACTTGACGTAAAAGGTTGAGCATCTTATGAACCTTATGTGAAAAAGTTGTAAGAGTAGAAGCTGTAGGAATTGAATTTAGTTTCTAAACTAGTAGCCCTTGTTTGAATTTTTTTTTTTTGTAATTGTTCAAAATTTTAGATTTCAATATAGTACTATGAAAAATTCAGGGAAAAGATAAAGAGTATGTGTATGTCTGACCACCTTAATCACAATCAAATGATGATATATTTTCTCAAGATTCTAGATATAAGTAGTAGACTCATGCCCAGATGTGACACATATTGTTTTGTAATTTTTGGTCAAATAAATAATTAATTATGAATTTTCCGCTACAACTTTTTCAGAATTAAAAAACTCTCGTGTCTGACCACTTTAACTAATTCAAAATTTTACAAAATTTAAAACTTTTTTTTTTCTTATAGTAGCTGAAGCATAGAATGTGATGCATATTTTGGATTTCAAAAAGGTTAAACAGTTTGAAATTTATAGTTGTTTTTCAATTTGTATGTCAATTACGACTTTAAAGATAACTCAATTGAAAAATAAGTAATAATTACTTACTGAACTCGAAATTTGATAGAAATTATATTGATGGAAAGCTGATAATGTCTTTAAGAAACCTTTTTCATTTCATCAATTTTGGGTGAAAAAATAGTTGTTAGCTACATTGTTGAAGTCTCGATATAAAGAACTATCTCTTGAAACATGCCTAAAGAGTTGACCACCCACGTTTGGTAATGCCCAAGAAAATACTAAGTCTAATTGGATATCCAAAATTTTTGGATATCCGAGAATATCGGATATCCAAAATTTCCCGTAGAATTGCACCTATTTTTTCAAATTCAAGTTTCATATTAAATTATATTTTTGTTATGTTAATATTAATTTCATTTTAAATATTAATATTAAATAATAATAGCATAGCATTAATATTATAATATAAATTTTTATATTAGTATGTATTATATTATTTGATATACAAAATGATTTCAAAAAAATACTTGCACAATTGATTTGAGGATAGACAGTTTCAACCCAAATACTCTTGAAAGTATCCAGCACAGGATTTTTCTACATACTCCTTGTAATTTCGTCGGTCTGACTATACTGAATAAGTAGATGTCAATGGACTTCCCCTCGATTGAATACAATCAATTGATTTTTTAACTCTCGAAAAGAAATTTCACACAGATGTAGAACCACCGTATGCTCATCATCTGTTCTAGAAACTAACAGTGGCATAAAAATTGATGTAAGAACATTTAAGGTACATTGTCCACAAAAAGGTATATGAAACCTTTAAATATACATTAAAAAGTGGAGGTGAAGGCTCTAGATTTGAGAGAGAGAGAGAGAGAGAGAGAGAGAGAGAGGGGAAGGGGAGAGAGTAGGAGATAGAGAGAGTAAGAGAGGGAGAGAGAGGGGAAGGGGAGAGAATAAGAGAGAGAGAGAGAGAATGGGAAGGGGAGAGAGTAGGAGACAACGAGAAACAAGGCAGAGAGAGAGAGAGAGAGAGAGAGAGAGAGAGAGAGAGGTGAGAGAAAGGTTAGAGAGAGATAGAGTTTGCCAAAATTTTGGCGGGAGTTTTCAGATATCCGATAATATCAGATATCCGATAGTTTCAGATATCCGATATTATCAGATATTTGATTAATTTTACTGATGTAAAATAAAAACAAGATTCTCTGGGTCCCTCCAGAGAGTCACATTTTTTTTCTTGAATTACAGGATTCGAGTTGCAGCGAATCACGTTTTGTCTCTAGAGAAGACAAAAATCCACTTTTTGTGGTAATTTTCTCTATTACCAAAGGTATTTGCATCACCTTTTTGGTCTATGTGGAGTAGTAGTCATCAAAAGCATAAACGGAAGAGGAGACTCACAAATGAAGATGTTGAAGTGTATAGAGAAATGGATAGGGTTTCCCATCGGAACAAGAGACAAGGTATGTTAAATATTAATGAAGATGTCGGCATAGACCCACCTTTGAATGTGGTTTCAAGTGAAGAACATGAATTTGAAGATGAAAATGTAGGTTTTGAAAATGAGAATTTAGGTTTTGAAGATGAAAATGTAGGTTTTGAAAATGAGCATGTAGATGTGGCCAATGGAAGTGTGGACATTGTCAATGACAATCCACTGATTGAATATGAAGGAATTGACAATGATAATGGTGCAAAGGAACCAAATCAACATGACACATTTCCAAATTATATGAGAAATGGAGTCCCTTCAGAGGAAGAAAGACAAACTTCAAAATTGAGACCTTCAAGAAGAACTAAATGGTTACTTGAAATTGGTGAGAACATAATGAGCAATTTCGATGGCAAGAGATTAGAAAGAACCGTTCGGTTGTGGGTTTCAAAAATTTTTGATCAATTTTTAAGCCACAAGACATTGGTTGAGCAATGTCAAATGTTTGTGCAATTTTTAAAGATGCAGAAGATGAGATGTATACTAGTCAAATTGAAGATTAGTGTGAACAAGAAAAAGGAGCGGAATGCTATTATTGTGAGAAATCTTTTTAGTGCTCTCAATTCCATTGGGAAGAATACCAAGGAAAAAGATAAGAGAGATGCTAGGAGGGTTATTACAACCTCCTTAGTAAGCCATCATTTGAGAAAAGCTCGTTTGATGAGACAAACTTGTGTTGACTTGAATCTAAATCGTAAAACTTTGGATAGAGCACTTGCAAGAAGAGAAAGACTTGATGATCCTCTTCAAAATGATACATGGGCTTATGGTGGGAGACTTTCACGTTGTGATAAGAAGCTTACCGATGCTGTGAAGGATCAAATTCAACTATTTTGGCAATCTAACTCAAGAGTGTCACCAAATGTGAAGGATGTCTTGAAGTTGAGAATTGGCATTCAAGACCGCACCCCACATTCCAAACATTATTTGGAGCTGAGTCAAACAATGTTATTCAAAAAATTTTGTGAGACACATCCAACATTGCAAATATCACAAAGAGCTTTTGAAGCCCTGAAGCCTTTTTTTGTGTGCCTCTTAAGATTCGAAATACTTGTTGTTGCAAATATCATGTGGAGTTTTCAATGCACCATGAATTGTTACAATCCATTCATTCTACTTTTCATAGTAGTGAAATGTTGGAGGACTGTGGTGCAAGTGCTCTTCCAAAATCATCAAGAGAATTGCTAGATCATTTTTTATGTCCTAGAGATGATGGTTGTTTCTTTTATAGAAAAGATTGCTTAAATGACAAGTGTTTGGAGTGTGGTGGGCTAGTGAAGTTTGTTGAATGTTTTCATGAGGGTTGTGAACATGATTTTGGAAAGATAATTGTCCACGAAAAGGTATATGAAACCGTTAAATATACATTAAAAAGTGGAGGTGAAGGCTCTAGATGTGAGTTGGTTACTAAAGAATGCAATGTAGCTGATTTTATTTTAGATTTCAGAAAGAATCTTTTTTACAAGTATGCAAGGCATAGTCACAGGTCTTAGTGGTTGGATGAACAATTCAGGATGTGTAAGGACACTTTCCTGATTGGCACTATTATATTAGTTTTTGACTTTGCAGAGAACTATACATTGTAGCCCCAAAATGAGTTGCAAGCTCAATATTACAATTATATTCAGGTTTCTATTTTTGTGCATATAACATATAGACATTCCCCTGATAGTACAGAAGATGACCGGAAGATAATCAAAGATTACCGTTTTTATATGAGCGATGATAGATCGCACTCATTTGAGTTTGTCAAACATTTCTTTGAGAATTATTTTGAGTGGGTGTGGGAAAATAATATTGCTATGGATAGACATCTCATTTGGTCAGATAACTGCACAGGCCAATTAAAAAATGCTCGTATGTTTTATTGGTTATGTAGAATGCATGTAGAGAGAGGTGCACCTCATATTTAGAGTTTTTTTTAGGCCAGTCATGGAAAAGGGGAGCATGATGGAGTAGGTGCATGCATAAAGAGAGCTCTAGTTAAGGAGAAACTGAGGATTTCAGGTGCAGGAATCATTGATGCCCATTCTATTGTTGATTGGTGTACTTCAACATTGTCATAGGGGGGGACTCTTGATTTAGCAGTGCGCAGATTCTTTTGGTTGGTTGAGTTTGGCACAATAGGAGATAGGTTGGATTGTCAGACTATGAAAGATTCTTCAAAAATGCATTTATTTCGAAGCTCAGATGCTAGTACATGGACCATTTGGACATGAGAGTTGGCTTGTTATTGTCTGAGTTGTCTTCAGTGTGATTGGGATCAGTGTGAGCCAAGTGAGTGGGTTGATACATGGGTTTCACATTATCTTACTCCTTTATCTCTCATAGTCTCTGTAATAAATGATGACATGGATTGTTCACTTGACTATAACCATCTTTCAGATCTTCTATAGCCAGGACATGTTTTTGCATTGGTTGCACCACAAGGGAATGATCCTAGGGACAACCCCGTTTCGACCACTGAGTTAGTAGAACGTTCCGGACCATGCCGGACCAAAGTGTCCCCAAGGTGCATTAAGCATGATTGGGAAGTGAACTTTTGAGGCTTGTATTTTGGACTCCGTGAGAGGTATCGGTGATCCGTGAGATGCTATAGGACCACATTTATGAGGCCTACAATAACCTCTCTATGTTTTGGGAGATTCAAATTTGTTTTAATTTGGCATGACAGTTTTGAAGTGAGGGTCAGTTGAAAGTTGCACCAATGGGTTTCTTCCAAACTATTTGTCCCGACACCAAATGTATTGTGCCATTATCTCTAGTTGGGCAGATAAACGCTAGGGACAACCCCATTTCAAACATTGAGTTAGTAGAATGTTCCGGACCATGCCAGACCAAAATGTCCCCAAGGTGCACTAAGCATGATTGGTCAGTGAACTTTTGAGGCTCATATCTCAGACTCTATGAGACATATCACCGATCCATGAGATGCTACATGACTGCATTTCTGAGGCCTACAATAACCTCTCTCTATTCTGGGAGATTCAAATTTATTTGAATTTGATGCAAAGGCTGGAAGTAAGAGGGGCCAAAGGATGGCACACCCTAATGATCCAAGCCTGCAACACACTTGCAGAAGCAACAACAACAACAAAGTGAGAGAGAGAATGCCAGATCTTTCATTAATTTTCATCAATAGGAATCATACATGTCGGGCTATAAGGCCTTCCTGGTTACGGCTTGATATTACAATGAAATTCAGAAGTCCTCAAACATGTGAGGATCTGCTACAAAGTCTATCCTCTATTTTCTAACTTCTACCCCTTAAACTACCACCAAATATCTACATTTATACAAGAAGCTACCGAGCTGAGTTGGCCTTTAGATCCACAATTAACAGAAGTAACGGTCAAATCTGTGATGAAGAATGCTCCCCTTAATACCACAAACACATAACAAAACTAGAGAAACAACAACAATAATATGCAAGAACAGAAAATTGGCTTCTTATTATCTTCACAAATGTGGAATTACAAACTTTCAGAATTACAATATGCAAAGCCACATGGGCATTCCCTTACAATATTCTGTAGGACAAAGCCTCAAATCAATACCCAGAACTGCTACCCAGACAACACTACGGGCCTTCTTTATATAGGCAATTTCCACCGCCCAAGAAGGTTCTAGAAATTTAGCCCTCAGGGCCGACCAAACTTAGAATTATTTTATTTTACAATTTATTACATCAAAGTCGACTCAAAATGAGTTTTGAAACCCAAACAGAAATTTTGAAGAAAAATTATTTTCTGCCATTTCAGGTGACCCAACTTCTGAAGACCATAAGTCATCACCCGTTGACCCAATTGGCTATTATAACCCCATTCTGGAAATGCCACGAAGCACTCTACAGGTGTGACCAACGCAAAGCACCCATCACCCAAATTTTCAACCTCATCCGGGGCCTCTAAAGCCTTCAAAACTGAGTTCAAAGTTTCTGTACCCTACTGCCAATACCGAAAATCTTCAATATCTTCAAAACTAGACCTGATCTAGCCATGAAACTTTGCTGGCAGGCTGATATGACTGAGATGAACCTCCATATGTGAAATCAGAACATTCCGAGATCGTAAGACCAACTTACTAAAAATAGAAAGTTTCCATAAATAGTAGCTCTGCACAAGATAGCCCTTATTGAATACAAAAAAATAGAAATATTTTTGGGTGATGCAAGATTGCTCTTACACCCAGGATGCTCCTGCATCAGACACCCGGGGTAATTTGAGAAGTGACCCTGTCACGACTCAGGTGTGCAGAAGAAAACCAAGACGGTTAACCTCCTCCTTTGTTAGCCATGATGAATCTTCAACAGGTCATCCTTTCCATTTGACCAAATACTCTTCATATGTCCTGTTCCTTGTGCTTCTGCCAACACGACTATCTAGTATGTCTTCAATCTCCTTGATATCAGAACTGGTTGCTGGAATAATCCACTGTGCTGCTGCAACCTCATCTTCAACACCTCCTTCATGATACTTTGTCAAATCTGAAATGTTAAACACTAGTGAAATATTCAGCTTAGTAGGTAATTCTACCTCATATGCATTTCCTGAATCATGCTTCTTTAGTATCTTACATGGCCCAAACTTCTTCATTTTCAACTTGTTATATGTACCTATCAGAAATCGCTCCTTCTGCAAATGAACCATGACTTCATCTCCAACCTGAAATTCCTTATGCCTCCTTTTCTCATCTGCCTTAGCCTTATACTACGCATTCATCTTGGTAATATGCTTCCTCACCTCCTCATGGATGTTCTTCAAATGTTCTGCAAAATCCTCAGCTTCAGCACTACTTATTTCTCCTTTATCTATCTTTTTTAATTCAAATGCATTTCTTGGACTATTTCCATATACAATCTGGAATGGTGATTTACCAGTGCTCCTATTGACAAAATTATTGTATGCAAATTCTGCCTATGGTAAAATCAAATCCCATCCTGTTGGCTTATCTCCAACCAAACATCTCAACAAATTTCCCAAACTCCTATTCCTCACCTCTGTCTGTCCATCAGTCTGTGGATGATGTGATGAACTAAACTTTAAATCTATCTTCAACTTCTTCCACAATGTCTGCCAGAAATATCCAACAAACTTAGTATCTCGATCTGAAACTATGGTCTTTGACAAACCATGTAGTCTCACCACTTCTCTGAAAAACAATTCTGCTACATGAACAGCATCATTAGTCTTCTTACAGAGAATGAAATGTGCCATCTTTGAAAATCTGTCAACTACTACAAAAATTGAATCATGTCCCCACCGTGTCCTCGGTAAACCAAGAACAAACTCCATACTAATATCCTCCCAAGGCTTCTCTGGTATAGGTAACGGCTAATACAACCTTGTATTCAGCTTCACTCCTTTCGCCATCTGACATACTCTGCAACTCTGTACAAACTTCTTCACATCTTGCTGCAATTGTGGCCAATAATAATTCTCACCAACCAAAGCAAAGGTTTTATCATGACCAAAATGTCTAGCCAATCCTCCACTATGCTTCTCTTTGATGAGATTCTCCCTCATAGAACTTCTTGGAATACACAACTGACTCCCTTTGAATAGCATATCATCTTGGATGATGAAATCCAACCATTTCATCCTATCTAGAGTAACAGGTTCTTTACAAGCCTTCCAAGCTCCACCAAAATCAAGATCCTGTGGATACAAATTCTTGAGTTCCTTGAACCCAACCACTTCAATCTGCATCTCTGTCAGCAATAGTTGCCTTCTGCTAAGAGCATCTGCAACCCTATTAGACTTTCCACTCTTGTGTTTCAAAACAAATGTATAACTCTGCAAAAACTCAACCCATTTCAAATGCCTCTGATTCAACTTTCCTTGACTATTCAAATATTGCAAAACTTGATGATCAATATACAAAACAAACTCCTTAGGAAGCAGATAATGTCTCCACTTCTTTAATGCCTGAACTATAGCATAAAATTCTTGATCATAAACAGAATACTTCCTCTTGGCATCATTTAACTTCTCACTGAAATACGCAACAGGTTTACCTTCTTGGCTCATAACAGCTCCTATTGCAGTACCACTAGCATCACAATCTACTTGAAACACCTTATTAAAATCTGGAAGTGCTAAAATAGGTTGTTCTATAACTTTTTGTTTCAACAATTGAAAACTCTTTTCTGCTCCATTAGTTCACTTAAACTCTTTTCTATCCCCTCTCATTCTCTCAGTCAAGGGACCACAAATACTGCTAAATTTTTTGATAAACTTTATGTAAAAACTAGCTAGACCATGAAAAGATCTTACCTCGGTAGCACTCCTTGGAGTAGGCCATTCAAGGATAGCCTGTACCTTCTCTGGGTCCATTTTTAGACCTTCTGCTGAAACTAAAAATCCCAAATACATAACTTTTTTTCACAAAGCTACACTTCTTCAAGTTAATCAAGAATTTCTCATCTCTCAGCTTCTCAAACACCATATGAATATGCATCATATGTCCCTCCAATGTCTTGCTAAAGATCAAAATATCATCTAGGTAAACAATAACAAACTTACCCAAAAATTTTTTCAGAACCTCGTTCATGAGCCGCATGAAAGTGCTCGGTGCATTGGTTAGCCCAAAAGGCATGACTAACCACTCATACAGTCCTTCCTTTGTCTTGAAGGCAGTCTTCCATTCATCTCCTTCTCTAATCTGAATCTGGTGATATCCACTCTTTAGATCTATCTTTGAGAAATACACAGCTCCACTCAAACAGTCCATAATATCATCCATTCGTGGTAATGGAAACCTATACTTGATTGTGATCTTGTTTATTGCTCTGGAATCTGTACACATCCTCCATTCTCCATTCTTCTTTGGTGCTAATACTGCTGGTACAACACATGGACTCAGGCTCTCCCGAATCAATCCCTTTTGTAACAACTCATGTACTTGTCTATTCAACTCTTCACTTTCTACTGGTGTCATTCTGTGTGCTACCTTGTTTGGCAAACTGGCTCCTGGAATCAAATCCATCTGATGACTGATCCTCCTTACGGGTGGTAATCCATCAGGTACATTATCAGATACAATATCCTGAAACTCATTCAACAAATCTGCAACCTCTACAGGTACATCCTCTACTTCTTCTTTACTAGCTTTTGGAATTAAAGAAAAACACACATGCTCATGCCTCATACCATCTAGGAATTTTATTTCATCAACAAAAGTTATTCTTGCATTACCACATACCTTTTCTTCGGCCTCCTTCAATGGATTTAGCTTATGTCGCACTCCATCCTTTGTTAGGGAATAGGTATTCACACGTCCATCATGTACAACACATCTGTCAAACTGCCACGGTCTACCCAACAACATGTGACATGCATCCATAGATATTATATCACATAGTACCTCATCTTGGTACCCGCCAATCTTGAACTTTACCAGGCATTGTTCACTGACCATGACCTTGTGGTCATCCTGCACCCGGGCAATCCGATATGGATGTGGGTGTTTTTGTCTTTTGAGCTTCAACTTTGTCACCATCTCTTCTGACACCAAATTTTCAGTGCTTCCACTATCGATAATCACATCACAACATTTACCCTCACACTTGCATCTAGTGCGAAATAGGCTCCTCCTTTGTTTAGGTTCATTCTCACCACTCAGCAGGACTCTTCTGTTAATTAGCATTTCTCCTCTTTCAGCATCTTCAGAATTTGATGATCTGACATCTTCATCTACATGTGCAACTCTAGCCTGGCCTTCATTCCTCCTATCTGTCCTTCCTTGGTGTTGAGGACATTCAAATGCCCTATGACCTTCTTCTCCACAGTGAAAACATGTTCCACGGAAGCCTCCTATTCCTGAACCTTGTCCTCTTCCTCTTCCTCTTTGATCTCTATTATTCTGATCTTGGAAATGATTGGAATTGTTTCCTCTCTGATTCTGGCTGCTACTGGCCTCATCCTTCTTTTTTGGATCTTCATTTCGGCCACCATATGACCGTCCACCAGATCTTCCACCACGACCTCTTCCATTTTGTCTGCTCTCAAACTTCTTGTTCAGCTTTTCCTCTACCTTTAGGGCAAACTGGTATGCCTCCTCAATACTGTTCATTCGAACCAGATTCAACTCCTCCTGAATGCTTGGCCTTAACCCATTAAGGTATCGGGTAACTTTCTCCTTATTAGCTTCTGCATGGCCTGTTCTGATGAGGAGTCGATAGAATTCCTTTGTATACTCCTGAACAGATCTTCCTGCTTGCTTCAAACTTTGCATTTTTTTAGTAGGTCAAGCTCATAATCAATAGGAATGAACTGTCGCTTCAATTTATCCACCATCCGATCCCATCTTGTGATTTTATCTTTCCCTCTTCTATTTCGCTCCAATTGAATTTCTTGCCACCAGATCTTCGCTTGACCTTTCAGTCTGGCCTTCGCAAATTTGACCCTATCAGGATCCTCAACATCTTCATACTCAAAATATTCCTCACATTCATTGATCCAGTCGATCAATTCTTTTGGGTTAAGATTTTCAGAAAATGTAGGAACCTCAATCTTAGGTCTTTTCCCAATCTTGGAAATCGCCCGAAAAAGTCTTTCTTCCTCCTGGTTCACAACTTCATCTTCTCCTTCTTGATATTCTTCTTCGGCTTCATCCTCGCTTTCGTCTCTGACATTAAGATTCATTCCTCTACAAATCTCTTCTTGCAATGCTCGCACTTGTCTCTGCAGCTCTCTAACCTCAGGTGTCACAACACCAGCTCTTCCACCACGTTCTCTTCGTGGAGGCATTTTCGCGATGCGCACTGAAACCCTAACTACGGTCTTGGTGCAAACTGCCTCACAGTTGGCGATCTATTTACACACTCAGGAAAACCTGCTCTGATACCACTTGATGAAGGATGCTCCCCTTAATACCACAAACACATAACAGAACTAGAGAAACAACAACAATAATATGCAAGAATAGAAAATTGGCTTCTTATTATCTCCACAAATGTGGAATTACAAACTTTCAGAATTACAATATGCAAAGCCACATGGGCATTCCCTTACAATATTCTGTAGGACAAAGCCTCGAATCAATACCCAGAACTGCTACCCAGACAACACTACGGGCCTTCTTTATATAGGCAATTTCCACCACCCGAGAAGGTTCTAGAAATTTAGCGCTCAGGGCCGACCAAAATTAGAATTATTTTATTTTACAATTTATTACATCAAAGTCGGCTCAAAATGAGTTTTGAAACCCAAACAGAAATTTTGAAGAAAAATTATTTTTCGCGATTTCAGGTGACCCAACTTTCGAAGACCATAAGTCATCACCCGTTGACTCGATTGGCTATTATAACCCCATTCTGGAAATGCCACGAAGCACTCTACAGGCTTGACCAACACAAAATGCCCGTCACCCAAATTTTCAACCTCATTCGGGGCCTCTAAAGCCTTCAAAACTGAGTTCAAAGTTTCTGTACCCTGCTACCAATACCGAAAATTTTCAATATCTTCAAAACTAGACCTGATCTAGCCATGAAACTTTGCTGGCAGGCTGATATGACTGAGATGAACCTCCATATGTGAAATCAGAACATTCTGAGATTGTAAGACCAACTCACTAAAAATAGCAAGTTTCCATAAATAGTAGCTCTGCACAAGATAGCCCTTATTGAATACAAAAAAATAGAAATATTTTTGGGTGATGCAAGATTTCTCTTACACCTAGGATGCTCCTGCATCAATCTGGGACCACACGCTTCCCAATAATAGATTCCAACATTAATTCTATGATCCAATATAAATGCACAAGTCAGCCACAACAGGAAAGAAAACTAGACCCGTCGGTAAGCAAGATAACTGAGTAGCAGACAAGCAACGCCGAGCACCAGTGAGATAACCGATGACACTTGGTAACCAAAGGAAATTGACCAACTACCGACCAACTCGGTTAAAGAAGAAACTGAGCAACACAGACAAACTTCAAACTATTTTTGGTGATACAGGATTGGCAAGGACCTGAGATGCTCCTGCATCAGACACCTGGGGTTGTTTTGAAATGATTCTCAGAATCATTTGGTAGGTCTGGTCCGAGCTACATCCAACTCAGACTGTGAAATCTAAGAACTGTCTTCCATCAGTCTATTCTTCCACTTAACCAAATATTCCATATACTATTTTCCTCTCGTGCTCTTGCCAACTCTTTCCTTCAAAATCTATTCAACTTCCTCCTTCTACTTCTTAGGATATTCTATCGATATTGTCATTCCTTCATCAGGTTCATGATACTCATATAAATCAGCAATGTTGAAAATCAGTGATATGTCCATGTCATCAGGGAACTCAATCTCATATGCATTCCCACTGTCAAATTTCTTCAAAATCTTGCAAGGTCCAAACTTCTTCATCTTCAGCTTTCCATATGTGCCAATAGGAAACTAGCCTTTCTTCAAATGAACCATCACTTCATCATCAACATCAAAATTCTTATGTTTTCTTGATCTATCAGCTTTGTCTTTATATTTCTGATTACTATCTCCTAGCTTCGGCTTCACATCTTCATGCAATGTCTTCATGTATTCAACAAATTTCATTCCCTCAACACTTCTTTCATTCTCATCATCAATGTCTCTCAAATCAGATATTCCTCTCAGTTGTGTGCCATTCACAATCTGAAATGGTGTCTTTCCAGTACTCCTATTCACTAAATTATTGTATGCAAAATATGCTTGTGCCAATATAGAATCCCAATTACTCGGTGTGTCTCCAACTAAACATCTCAAAAGATTTCCCAAACTCCTGTTCACAACTTCAGTCTATCCATCGGTTTGTGGGTGAAATGTAGAACTATATTTCAACTCAGTGCCAAATTTCTTCCAAAGGGTCTTCCAAAAGTATCCAACAAATTTACTATCTTGGTCAGATATAATACTCCTCGGTAATCCATGCAATCTGACAATTTCCTTAAAGAAAAGATCTGCCACATGTACTGCATCTGATGTCTTTCTACAAGGTATAAAATGTGCCATCTTAGAAAATCTATCCACAACAACAAATATATAATCATTATCTCTTACTGTCTTCAGTAAGCCAAGAACAAAATCCATATTGATGTCAATCCAAGGTTTCTTAGGTACAACAATCGGTGCATACAATCCAGTATTCTGACTTACTCCTTTTGCAACTTGACAAATACCATAACTTTTCACAAATTTCTGAACATATTTATACAACTGCGGCCAAAAGTACTTTTCCTTTAACAAATTCAATGTTTTATCGATGCCAAAATGTCCAGCCAAACCACTACTATGTTTCTCTTTTATCAAATTAGTTCTCATTACTCCTCTCGGTATACACAAGTAAATGCCTTTGAACAACATACCTTCCTAAATAAAATATTCATCCCATTTAGTATCATGTTGATCTTGTATAGGTGCTCTGCACTTTCTCCATGGCTCGAAAAAATCAGGGTCATTTTCATACAAACCTTTCATCTCATCAAAACCAAGAACTTGAATTTTCATCTCGGTCATCAAAGATCTTCTTCTACTCAATGCATTAGCAACTCGGTTAGTGACTCCACTCTTATGTTTTATCACAAATGTATAGCTCTACAAATACTCAACCCACTTCATATGTCTTTGATTCAACTTATTCTTACTACCCAAATGTTGTAAAGCCTTATGATTAGTATACAACACAAATTCACTCAATATCAAATAATGTCTCCATTTCTTCAGTGCTTGAACAATAGCATAGAACTCTTGATCATACACAAAATATTTCCTTCTAGCATCATTCAACTTTTCACTAAAGAAAGCAACAGGTTTACCTTCTTGACTCAACACAGCTCCAATTGCACTTCCACTTGCATCACATTCTACTTGAAATACTTTACTAAAATTAGGTAATGCCAAAATAGGTAATTCAACAACCTTCTGCTTTAGATTCTCAAAACTTTTATCAGCTCCATGTGTCCACTTGAATTCTCTTTTGTCTCCTCTCATAGTCTCAGTCATAGCATTACAAATCGAACTAAAATTCCTTATGAAATTTTGGTAAAAACTTGCCAAACCATGAAATGATCTTACCTCAGTAGCATTCATAGGTGTAGGCCAATTCAGAATAGCTTCAACCTTTTCAGGATCCATTTTCAAACCATCAGCTGAAATAACAAATCCCAAATACACAATCTATTCTTTCAGGAATAAACACTTTTTCAGATTTGTTAGCAACTTTTCTTCTTTCAGTCTCTGCAAAACTTGTCTTACATGCAACAAATGTTCTTCTATGGTCTTACTAAATATTAGAATGCCATCAAGATATACAATCACAAATTTACCCAAAAATTTCTTCAAAATTTCATTCGTCAACCTCATAAAAGTACTTGGTGCATTAGTTAAACCAAAAGGCATAACCAACCACTCATACAAACCTTCCTTTTTTTTGAAAGCAGTCTTCCACTCATCACCTTCTTTGATTCTGATTTGATGATACCCACTTTTCAAATCAATCTTTGTGAAATATTTCACTCCAGTCAAACTGTCCATTATGTCATCCATTCTCGGTATAGGAAACCTATACTTCATTGTTATCTTATTGATTGCTCTAGAATCAATACACATTCTCCATTCCCCATTCTTCTTCGGTGCTAATACAATAGGTACTACACAAGGACTCAAACTTTCTCTGATCAAACCTTTTTCCAATAACTCTTGAATCTGTCAGTTCAATTCCTCATTCTTGGTAGGTGTCAACTGATGAGGTGTCTTTTTCGGTAAACTAGCTCCAGGGATTAGATCCATACAATGATCAATACTTCTTTTTGGTGGAAAACCATCAGGTACATTATCAGAAATGATATCACTGTACTCGGTGAGTAACTTATTAATCTTCTCAGGGACATTATCTCCTATTTTCTTACTCAGTTTATTAGGAATCACAACAAAACATACATCATCCTTCTTCAAAGAGTTAACAAACTTCCTTCCATTAAGAAAAATCTCACAGATGTGCAAACATTACTAACAGGTTCTTCCATCAATGGTAACAAATTTTTTTTCTTTCCATCAGCCACAATAGTATACTTATGTAATCTCCCATCATATATAGCATGTCTATCATATTGCCAAGGTCTACCCAACAAAATATGACAACAATCCATAGACATGATATCACACAACACCTTATCATAATATTTCCCAATCTTTAAATTCACATAACATTGTTCACTTACCAGGAGTGTATGCTCATCTTTGATCCAAGAAATCTGGTAGGGTTTCAGATGTTCCAATCTTTCCAACTGCAGTTTATTGACCATCTCTTTCGATGCCAAATTCTCTGAGCTACCACTATCAATGATTACCTTCCAAACTTTATCAAAGACTCTACATCTAGTCTTAAACAAACTTTTTCTTACCGGATCTTCCTTCTTACTCTCATTCCACAATGCTCTCCTCACCATCAGGTTATTCTCCTTTTTGGGTTCATTCAGTGGTTCTTCTTGTACCATAGCATTCCTATTGCTACCAGCCTTCTTACTTGCTTGTGTACATTCAAATGACCTATGTCCTTCTTCTCCACAATTGCAACAAGTTCCTTGAAAACTTCCTCTACTATAACCACCTTGGTAGTTACTGCCTCTGCCTCTACCTCTAGATGAACTTTCACCTTTTCACTCGGTCTTGCCTTTGTCTAGATTTTTCTTTTTTAGTTCAAATCTACCAATTTCACCATTAGATCTACCTCTTCCTCTAGGGCATCTACCACCTCTTCCTCTCTATCTCTATTCATGTCTTTTGTTTAATTTCTCCTCAACTTTCAAAGAAAATTGATAAGCCTCTTCAATACTCTCCAATTTGACCATACTAATTTCCTCTTGGATGGAAACTCTCAAACCATTCAGGTATCTGTTGATTCTTTTCACATCATCTTCATCATGTCTAGATCTGATATCCAATCTATAGAATTCCTCAGTATACTCTTTTACTAAGCTATCTTTCTATCTTAGACTTTACATTCGCCGAACTAGGTTAATTTGATAATCACAAGGTAAGAACTTTCCTTTCAATTTATTTACCATCTTGTTCCATACGTTGATTTTGTCTTTGCCTTTCCTTTTTCTATCCAATTGCAGATATTCCCACCATAAGGATGCATGGCTTTTCAACTTGGTGCTTGCAATCTTCACCTTCTTATCCTCAGGAATACTTTCATATTCAAAATACTTTTCCATTTCAGTGATCCAGTCCACCAATTCATTAGAATCTAGCTTTCCACTATACTCAGGGGGGTTGAAATGCGGTGTTGATTTCAGACTTGTCAAAGCCTTCAAAAATATTTCTTCACCTTGATCCATAACAGGAGCAGGTTCTGCATTCGCCTGTTCTTCTTCAATTTCATCATCACTAACATCTTCAAGATGTCTGCCTCTTCTTTGGGTTTTCTCAACTGCTTCTAACCTAGCAACAATCTGTCTTAGCATATCTACCAATCTTGGATCTGCATCTCACCTCTCACGAACCATCTTGACAACCCTCTGCAATTGCAGGTCAGATCACAATCTGCTACCCCATAACAATCAACTAGGGTTTCAAGAGGAACCAACAAATCTAGATCCGCAAACCTAGATGAAGATCTCACCTCACTCTGATACCACTTGACACAAAGGCAGGAAGTAAGAGGGGCCAAAGGATGGCACACCCTAATGATCCAAGCCTGCAACACACTTGCGGAAGCAACAACAACAACAAAGTGAGAGAGAGAATGCCATATCTTTCATTAATTTTCATCAATAGAAATCATACATGTTGGGCTGTAAGGCCTTCCCGGTTATGGCCTGATATTATAATGAAATTCAAAAGTCCTCAAACATGTGAGGATCTACTACAAAGTCTATCCTCTATCTTCTAACTTCTACCCCTTAAACTACCACCAAACATCTACATTTATACAAGAAGCTACCGAGCTGAGTCGGCCTTTAGATCCACAATTAACGGAAGTAACAGTCAAATTTAGGAAACAAAACTAGACCCGTCGGTAAGCAAGATAACAGAGCAGCAGACAGGCAATGCCGAGTGCTAGTGAGATAACCGACCACCTAGGAGATAACCAACAACACTCGGTAACCAAAGGAAACTGACCAACTATTGACCAACTCAGTTAAAGAAGAAACCGAGCAACACAGACAAACTTCAAATTATTTTTGGTGACACAGGATTGCCAAGGACCCGAGATGCTCCTGCATCAAAATTTGGCACACTAGTCTCGGTCGATGCCAAAACTTGCAGTGAGGATCAGTTGAAAGTTGCACCAAGGGGTTTCTTCCAAATAGTTCATCCCAGCATCGAATGGACTATTCCATTAGCTCCGGTTGGGTGGGTAAACACTAGGGAAAACCCCATTTCAAACACTGAGTTAGTAGAACGTTCCGGACCATACTGGACAAAAGTGTCCCCAAGCTGCACTAAGCACGATTTGGCAGTAAAATTTTGAGGCTCATATCTCAGACTCCATGAGAGGTATCGGCAATCCATGAGATTCTACAGTGCCATTTTTCTAAGGCCTACAATAACCTCTCTCTATTTTGTGGTATTCAAATTTTTTTGAATTTGGTAGGCCAGTCTCGCTCAATGCCAAAACTTGCAGTGAGGGTCAGTTGAAAGTTGCACCAATGGATTTTTTCCAAACTGTTCATCCCGACACTGAATGGACTGTGCCATTAGGTTTTCTGGGGTGGGTAAATGCTAGGGACAATCCTGTTTTGACCACTGAGTTAGTATAAGGTTCTGGACCATGCTGGACCAAAGTGTCCCCAAGGTGCACTAAGCATAATTGGGTAGCAAACTTTCGAGGCTCGTATCTTAGACTCTATGAAAGGTATCAATGATCTATGAGATGATGAAAGACCATGTTTCTAAGGCCTACAATAACCTCTCTCCATTCTGGGAGATTCAAATTTGTTTGAATTTGGCACGCCAGTCTTGCTCGATGCCAAAACTTGTAGTGAGGGTTAGTTGAAAGTTGCACCAATGAGTTTCTTCCAACCCATTCATCCCAACACTGAATGGAATGTGCCACTAGCTCTAGTTGGGTGAGTAAATTCTAGGGACAACCCCATTTTGACCACTGAGTCAATAGAAAGTTCTGGACCATGCCGGACCAAAGTGTCCCCAAGGTGCACTAAGCATGATTAGACAGTGAACTTTCGAGGCTCATATTTTGGACTCCGTGAGAGGTATCGATGATATGTGAGATACTACAGGACTACATTTCTAAGGCCTACAATAACCTCTCTCCATTCTGAGAGATTCAAATATGTTTGAATTTGGCACGCCAGTCTCGCTTGATGTCAAAACTTGTAGTGAGGGTCAGTTGAAAGTTGCACCAATGATTTTTTTCCAAACCATTCTTCCTGACACTGAATGGACTGTGCCATTAGCTCCATTTAGGTGGGTAAACACTAGGGACAACCCCATTTTGACCACTGAGTCAGTAGAACATTCTAGACCATGCCGGACCAAAGTGTCCCCAAGGTGCACTAAGCATGATTGGGCAACGAACTTCCAAGGCTTGTATCTCGGACTCCATGAGAGGTATTAGTGATCTATGAGATGCTATAGGGCCTTGTTTCTAAGGCCTACAATAACCTCTCTCCGCTCTGGGAGATTCAAATTTGTTTGAATTTGGCACGCAAGTCTCACTTGATGCCAAAACTTGCAGTGAAGGTCAGTTGAAAGTTGCACCACTGGATTTCTTCCAAACCATTCATCTCGACACCAAATGGATTGGGCCATTAGCTCTATTTCAGTGAGTAAACACTAGGGAACAATAATGGTTGAATTTTGTAATCGAATCAATCAATGAAAATAAAGTTTTCTCCATTTCTATAGTTCTTTGTCCCGTGGAATAGTCTAGGCAATAGTGAATTGATTAGAATAAATCTAATGTGATCTTGGCTTGGTTGTGATATAGGAATGATGTCTTGTGTTTTTTTACAATTTTATGTAACTATTTCATTGTTTGGAATATCATTTCGATATTAGAATTGACTGATGTCGAGGACATGACTAGAATTGTAGGCACACATGAATACAATGTAGCACATAAATTTTGAATTCACTTAAATGATGAATTACATGTGTGAACACACATAGCACATAAAGCGTACACATAAATTTGATTAAGTCATGACGCATACATGTAGGACATATTTTATAAAGCATATAACATGAATTCACTTAAGTCATGCACGTAGCCCATACACGTGAATTTAGG
Source organism: Chamaecyparis obtusa (assembly GCA_027943335.1). NCBI lineage: Eukaryota > Viridiplantae > Streptophyta > Pinopsida > Cupressales > Cupressaceae > Chamaecyparis > Chamaecyparis obtusa. The sequence continues at coordinate 1,028,875 of BSBK01007120.1, read as the reverse complement.
TTATGAAGAATGTACTTGAATATACATGAATATACTTAAGGCATAAATTGTACACATGAGTACATACACACAAGCATATTTACATACTAACAATGAATAAATGAACACACAATTAACAAATTGGATCGAATATCAAGTTTCATATATATCAAAGTGAACATTAATTCTGTACATATTTACATGTCAACATATGTAGATATAATGTGGCATACGCCATCTCAAAATGTGTCATATGACATCTCAAAATACAAATTTCAACTACAAATATTTCTAGGACATCCTATTCTACTAGTGGATCATCAAAATGCAACCTCTTTGAAGTACTCTTTAGCTCTGATGGATCCTGCATTCAAACACAAAAATGAAACCCCAAGTTAGATTAAAATCCAGAATCATAGTCAACAATAATAAATAAAATTTAAACTAAAATTGAACTCTCATATACCTCGCCTCCCTGTCTCCTCCCACAGACAGGAGACCTAATATATGTCCTTGGTAGCGCAGGAATAGTGCCACCAATGTTGACTTTCACCTATATATGTTTGCAAACATGAGATTGATCTATGAGTTATACTATTTAATGTTAAATACTTGGTAGAAAATATATGTTTACAAAATAACTGAATTAACATTAAAACTTACCTGTGTTGAACTTTCTTCAGGGATTGTTGGTTGAGTCATTAGCGATACAAACCCTTGGTGTTCTAGCTCCCTCAAACTGGGAGTGACCAAAAAAAGTCAAACAGATACTTCATACTATCATAATTTGACCATATTATATATACTTGATAGTAAAATACAGACAAATAACTTTAGAAATGTATGTACCATGGGGCTATCATTGCGAATGGATATTCTTGTGACTATATCGTGACAATAGGGTCTCATGGCATCATCACATGCCACTCTCTATCAAATAAACCATGTAAATTAAAAATGAGTACGCACAACTGACAAGTATACATGTATGCATAAACAAATTAAATTACTTAATTACCTTTCCTTTATCAATGGATGACATCTACACCCCCTCACATTGCCCCCCTGTGGCAACTAGTGACACTTGCAGCAGTATGTAAAAGATGATCATAAAAATTAGAAAACAATGTACATGTACTATTATCATAATTTAAAAGGAAACCAATGAGTACATTAAAACATATATATCATGGAAGTGTCAAGACCAAATGATATGGCTGAAAGCGTGGACCCTTCCACCTGTGCCATCTCCTCCTCTGTCATCAACTGAGCATAAATGTAACACATAAAAAGACATAAGTGGGAAATTATTATAAGGAAATTCTACTAAAAATATGAATAATAAAATTTAAATACAATGTAAAAAGTGACATGTTTACCCTTACCATAATAGTGGGAGTCCATGGCTCTATAGGCTCTTGATGCACATCTCCATGAGCTGCTTAAGTGCCTGTAGTGTGCTATGTAGAATCATCCACATCGAAGGTGAAATTATATGCATCACTATCAGTCAGGGGGCCTAAGCACAGATTCTTGCATATAATGCACTTGTTGGGCACACAAACATGTGAGCTCATGGAGGATGTGGAAGTGCCAGAAGCATTAGGACAAGGTGGCAATAATGTCATGCTCTGCATAACCAGCATATCACTCAAGGTGTGAATGGCTTGAATAGTCCGTGAGCCGGCCTCAGCAATAATTTCTGGATGTTGCACTATGGGAGGAGGTGAAATCTTGGGAGGGGGGACATATGTGTGGGATTTCACCCATTGTGTCCATGGCCTATCTTACAGAGCACCTAAACCTACACCCTGGTTTGGTCTCATGCTCCAATAATTCACCTTGTGACCTAGCACAAATTCAGCATATAATTTTTTAATAAAATAAAATGGGACATCCAAATTGTTGTGAGGTGGTCTATCAAAAACCATCCACCAACGGTCCCAAAAGTTGTCACGTATTGCACTATTTGTGCACCATTTAATTGACAACTTAGTTTTTTAATGGTATACTTTTAGACCAGTTTTAGGATCCACAAAAAGATTAGCTATGTCATGCTTTGTTATATTTAGGTTCATGACTTGATCATAACACTAATACATTTGGGGTGAAATTGTGACAGCAATTTGCAACGACAGGCAAATGTCATGCGGTTTTGGCTTTTTTTTTTCAAATATAGCCCGACACCGTCACAATTTGTGACGACAATACATTTGGCAACGTCGCCATTGTGACGTTGTCGGGATATAAGGACAAAAAAAAAAAGGAACGTTGTCATTTGTGTTTTCAACAGCGCCGTAACCCTCTGCAAAATCACATCAGGATATAAGGGCAAAAAAAACAAGAACGTTGTCATTTGTGTTTTCAACAGCGCCGTAACCCTCCGCAAAATCACATCGGGATATAAGGGCAAAAAAAAACAAGAACGTTGTCATTTGTGTTTTCAACAGCACCGTAACCCTCTGCGAAATCACAGCTACAATTTCTGAGTACGTTGGGTTTATTTTTCTTTTGTCATTATTATGTAATCTGGTATTCAGCTGTTAGAGAGCTAAAATACCCAGAAATGAGGACATATCTATGTTGAATTTATTGTTAGCGGCTTTGGTTATTTAGAAGTTTAATTTTATTTGTTCATCTTTCAAGCACAAACGTTTTGTGGACCGTAACGTCTTCATTGTTTTGGGTATGCAGTGAAACAGCCCTAACTTGCAATTGCGATGTTGTCGGGATATAAGGGCAAAAAAAAAAAGGAACGTTGTCATTTGTGTTTTCAACAGCACCGTAACCCTCCGCGAAATCACATCGGGATATAAGGGCAAAAAAAACAAGAACGTTGTCATTTGTGTTTTCAACAGCGCCAAGAGAGATTCCCTCCACGAAATCACAGCTACAATTTCTGAGTACGTTGGGTTTATTTTTCTTTTGTCATTATTATGTAATCTGGTATTCAGCTATTAGAGAGCTAAAATACCCAGAAATGAGGACATATCTGTGTTGAATTTATTGTTAGCGGCTTTGGTTATTTAGAAGTTTAATTTTATTTGTTCATCTTTCAAGCACAAACATTTTGTGGACTGTAATGTCTTCATTGTTTCGGGTATGCAATGAAACAGCCCTAACTTGCGACTACCTTCACGGTACTTGTGTACATTATCATGTTGTCTTTACAGTGACTGTCCTCATTCAAGTGGCAATTACACAAGGGACAGTCACTGTGAGATGTCCTCATTTGTGACAAGGACAGTCACACTTAGGACATCTCATAGTGATATTCCCTTATGTAATTTCCACTTGAATGTATTGCTATTGAACCACATTAATGCTTTTCTTCTTCAACAAATGAGGACAGTCACTGTAAAGACAACATGATAATGTACACAATTACCAAAAAATTATCTTGTTAATTGATGTAACACTTTGTCTTGCTCACTCCCTATCCTTCACTAGGGTCTCTTTAGGCCAATGTTTTGACTTGATAGGGTACTTAACTATCCCTACACTCTTTAGGTATCTCTACCCAAGATCCCACTCCTTCAACTAGTGCACACCAACAAGAAATACAACGAACTCTGCTCAATACCAATCTAGCTACTAGGACACTCCTAGTCTTGTCTTCACAAATTGAAACACATTCAACTAGAACTTTACTCCATGGAGAGGCTGGCCACTAGGACCTCTATTGGTTTCAATATTACTCCTTCACCTATACTTTTCATCAGTACTTCAATCCGATTCATCAAACCATGCCAATTGCACCCAAAAATAGGCTGCTAGCAATTAGGCCTTTGTCAAGCCTTTTTGTTTATATTAAGCCACCTAAAGGGCTTAGGATTCAGATGCCCTTTATTGAGAACTCCAAGATATCTAAGGTCTTCTCCTCCTAGATTTTTTGTACACCAACTGCTACAGCCATGCCTGAAAACAAGTATTTTGACACAACTTGGACAGTCTGACTGAGAGTTTGTTTTCTTAGCAGCCAAAGAAACTCACCCAATCTTCTAATTTGACTTGGGGCTTCTTTAGATGTGTGTCTACCTCTCCATGAGATTTTAGTTGAAGCAACCAATGCATTCAACTTGTTGTAATCTTCTTGTAATGATTTGTCATCCGTAACTGTGCTCAACTGACTCACCTAGGACATCATTGCAAACATAGAAAATGAGCTTCCCAGGGCCCCTCCTTCCAAACATATAGTACATGGAGTCTCCTCACCCATTCCAAGAGACCGTACAAAATTGACAATGGAATGATGAGCTAAGACTCCATTTGTTCAACCTGCCTGGTTCAAACCAATGATAGGGTACTTAACAAAAGAATTAACAAACTAGTTGGAATGCTTCAAAACTCAAAAAAAACACAACATAGAATAAAAAAACAACTTGTACTAACTTTTCCAATAGACACTGCGAGCTATCTAATCCATTAATCAACTGAAAACAAAGAAACAAAAAAACTCAAGAATTCACTAAAACCGTGTTACTCTACAAATCTTCTTAATTCCAAATGTTTTTCCCCCCAACCTTTTGCACAGATCGATGGAGGCCTCTTATAGTTGATCTGATGCCTAATTCAATGGTTTCATATAGTTACATAACCATCTTACTCGAAAATGCTCCCTTGCACAAATGTTGTCAATGTTGTGAATGACAACATTGACAACTTGTTACAACCTTTGGGATTTTGGTTCAAAACTTATTGTTCAAACACCATAAGACCCTAACCATGACTTAGTTAGGCTATTTAGACCTCACATAGGCCACTTCTACACTTCTTTGCCCAATTTGACCCCTAAATGCTTCATTCCCACTTTTGCCACAATATTGGTAACTTGGGTACAAATTGGCACTTGCCTTCACAAAGGTCACACATGAGGACATCTCACAGTGATCGATTGTCCCTTGTGTAATTGCCACTTGAATGTATTGCTATTGAACCACATTAATGCTTTTCTTCTTCAACAAATGAGGACAGTCACTCTAAAGACAACATGATAATGTACACACACTGGAAGGACAGTCACAAATGAGGACATCTCACAGTGACTATCCCTTGTGTAATTGCCGCTTGAATGTATTGCTATTGAACCACATTAATGCTTTTCTTCTTCAACAAATGAGGACAGTCACTCTAAAGACAACATGATAATGTACACTCACTATAAGGATAGTCACAAATGAGGACATCTCACAGTGACTGTCCCTTGTGTAATTGCTGCTTGAATTACACAAGGGACAGTCATTGTGAGATGTCCTCATTTGTAAAAAGGACAGTCACACATGAGGACATCTCACAGTGATTGTCCCTTGTGTAATTGCCACTTGAATGTATTGCTATTGAACCACATTAATGCTTTTCTTCTTCAACAAATGAGGACAGTCACTCTAAAGACAACATGATAATGTACACTCACTGTAAGGACAGTCACAAATGAGGACATCTCACAGTGACTGTCCCTTGTGTAATTTCCGCTTGAATTACATAAGGGACAGTCATTGTGAGATGTCCTCATTTGTGACAAGGATAGTCACACATGAGGACATCTCACAGTGATTGTCCCTTGTGTAATTGTCACTTGAATGTATTGCTATTGAACCACATTAATGCTTTTCTTCTTCAACAAATGAGGATAGTCACTCTAAAGACAACATGATAATGTACACTCACTGTAAGGACAGTCACAAATGAGGACATCTCACAGTGACTGTCCCTTGTGTAATTGCCGCTTGAATTACACAAGGGACAGTCATTGTGAGATGTCCTCATTTGTGACAAGGACAGTCACACATGAGGACATCTCACAGTGATTGTCTGTAATGTCCCCTTTTTGGCTAACTTGGAAAACAGGAACAATTACTCCACTTCTCAGACTTACTCTATCAGATACTTACAATTAAACTAAGTAATGGAGGTTACTTAAGATATCAACTGCTATTTCAGATTCAATCACAATATGTGTGCAAGATGATATTGATACCAATATGTTTAATAGCACTGTCGGATATAATGATATGAAATATGCTATGAATATGATGTTTCCTATCACTTATAGTGATAGTATAATGATGCTATGTCTAATATAAACAATATCGATATACAATCAATAAGTATTGCTTACAGCAATGTATTTGCTGTGTCTGATATGATGATGTAATTATGCAAATGTGTAATATCGGTATGAGTGATATGTTGCTATTTCAGATTTTGAATTATATGCTTGCAACTTCAAATATTGATGTTGTTTCTGACTATCCTTTCTATCTGTGCAATCATGGTGTTGTCTCTGATCTGCAATGATAAACTTGAAACCAAACTGCCAAAGGCAGATGCTCTATTGAGTATATCCAAATATGGATAAGTAAATAAAGTTCTAATGATGCCTTGAGTGACTAATGAGAATGCATTCTTATATTGTCTTTAACAAATGAAGAGATGCTATGAATGAGACGTGTCTTGTTTCTTCCTCCATGTCCCTTTGTTAATCACACCTTTCCATAATCCGATAGTTCACATAATATTATTTCATTATTTTCTGATCATAGATAACTCCCAGATTGACTCAATATCAAATCTTTTTATGAAGGTAATCTTCCCTAATTGGTAGTGCAACCAGTAGTTAACATCTATTGTGTTTGTATTAGTTTGGTCTAACTATCATTAGTATTTAGTCAATCGATATTAACTCTTGCCTTATCCCATATTGTTATGATTATATCCAATCTTTCTACTTTGATATAAGTCGATATCATTTTCTGATAATTGTCCATTTATTGGTTGATTGCTGGTAATGGAGTTTGATCTTCAAATTGACTTCCATTCCTGTTAATACTTAAGGATACATTGTACTTATTATCCATGACTGATGCCTCATTCATCAATAGCTTGTGATATAATCACTGATGCTTTTGTGTTTCTACAAGATGTGGTTTATCTCAGACAATCGATAATCTTTCAATCCTTTAGTCGATATCCTCCTATGTGGTGTCTATTGATATAGATAGTAGAATTCAATCTAGTTTATGTTATTGTCATGATAACATAGGAAGTGATGGTGCATATTTGCTAGCGGGTCTTCATGTTTGATATTGCTTTATCGGATATGTCATTGTCTAAACTTGTACAATTAATGATTATTTATAATATATGAATGGTTATCCTTCTTGCTTATCAATACATCTTCTGAAACACATAGCAACCTATCCCTTATTCATATCATGTTGATCTTGACTTCATAGTATTTGGTTCATTAATCATCCTCTCATGGTATCGATGTGTAATGACTAGTGATTGTTGTATCACTTCTTCATTCCTCATCGTGATAGATAATGCAGATGTTTAATGTAGATGTATATCGATTACAGATATTCGATATTGCTTTAAACGTTATTATTATTATTATTATTATTAATGTTATTGTTATTATTAAATATTATAATTAATGATGTTAGTAATATTAATAATATTATAATAAATATTATTATAGTGATAACATATTGTTTTATATTGAGAGGTTTATTAATATTATTTATATATTAAAATTATTATATCAATAATTGATTTAATATTATTACTTAATATATTATTATAATATAATATATGTAATTTATTAATAATTATTTATTATTAATTTATATTATAATTATAATCATAATTATATTATTTATTAATATTTTAATATTATTTAATTAACATATTACTTATTATGCTAACTATATATTATTATTATCTTTTGATAATAATTATATATTATTGTTATATACCGTTAATAATAGATTATTATATATCATCTAATCATTTTATTATTATACTAAGTTCAATATGTCACGGCTCATGACATTGTCCCTTGTGTAATTGCCACTTGAATGTATTGCTATTGAACCACATTAATGCTTTTCTTCTTCAACAAATGAGGACAGTCACTCTAAAGACAACATGATAATGTACACTCATTGTAAGGATAGTCACAAATGAGGACATCTCACAGTGACTGTCCCTTGTGTAATTGCCACTTGAATTACACAAGGGACAGTTGTAGACATGGAAAATTGGCAAAGGCTTAAATCGATCAAAAAGTGCAATCAAATGATAAAATAGCACTAAAAATCAATAAATGGAACAAAGGCAATTCAAATCAAAGGAAAATTCAATTAAATGATTAAATGATTAAATAAAGCTTGAAAAGGGGAAAAACACTAAGAAATTGATGAAATTCAATTAATGACATAGTTGTTGAAATGAAAAATCAAAATGAACCTCTTACCCTTCATGGCTAAATTTAATTATTTTAATTAATTAATAAATCATAAATTCCCTCAAACAAAGGAAAAAGGAGACAAAATGGACACAAATCACTCACTTTTGTTGAAATGGTCCAGCCTTTTGAAACCATTTAAATGTTTGTCCCCCCATTTAGGGACAAAGCAAAGCCAATTGACCTTACCCAAGCATAACCATGGTTATCTCACTCTACCCCCTACCCTTGGGAAAATCTTATAAATAGAAGGCATTTTGAGGCATTATTCATCCACTCCATATCTTTGAATTGCAGCAAAGCTCTTGCAATTTGCATCCACACCACTCACTTAGCATTTTCATTGATATTTTAGCTTAATTGTTGATCATTTTAGAGATTTTCTTATCAAATAGAGCTAGAATTTGATAATTAGATCTATTTTGCATATCATTCTTAGTTCAATTCTCATAATTAGAGTGTCACTAGTGAGGATTTGCAGCTGAGAGCCTCATTTACCACTTCAATTTAGAGAACCATGAGATATTTAGATTAATTGTGCATTATTTAGATTAGTTTGCTTTGAATAGTGTAAATTCTCTTTAAATCTTGTTATTTCATGAAGGTGTAATCACTCACACACAAATGGCGCCCACCGTGGGGCTCTAGGCCTCAAATTTATCAAAATTTCCACGTTATTTGCAAATTTAGGCTAGAATTGCATGATTTTGCTCACTGTTTGCAGGTTACAGGAAAGAAATCATGCCTATCAGTAAAGAAATCACGCCTACAGTAAAGAGATGTCGCTCGCGGGAATTTAGATGTCGCCTGGAGTCTGAACACTCACGCTTCTTACCAACAGAGTCACGCCCCTGGTTAAAGAAATCACGCCTACAGACATCAGATTATCGCCTAGAGCACAAAGATATGATGCCTTTGGCCATTTTGACATCGCCTAAAATGAATTAAAAGCCGCGGCCGACGAATTAGTTCACGCCTGGTGTAAAGGGAGTTTTCTGCACTTTGCTTTTTATTTGTCGCTTCTATAATTTGAAATGTCGCTTTCATTTAATAAGATGTCGCTTAACTGAATTACTTTGTCGCTTTTGGATAAACAGTTTGCGCGTTCATTTAATTTGATATCGCACGTAATCATTTTAATCTCGCTTGAGCCCCTTTTGGTGACGCTCGCGGTTAAATTGATTACGTCTTTGTTAAATTAGATATCGCCTTTGGTAAAAGAAATGTCGCCTGGTATAGCATCTATTTTCTATTAGTGTAATTGCTGTTGTCGCCTGTAAGAAAGATTTCACGCGTTTGTTAAATTTAATATCGCGCTTGTCTATTTTAATCTCGCTTGAGCCCCTTTTGGTGATGCTCGCGGTTAAAGTAGTCACGCCTTTATTAAATTTAATCTCGCCTGTAGTCTGGACAATGTCGCCTGGCAGTATTTTCACTATTTTGTCAAAATAAGGACTGTATGCTAACTTTACTGTCATTTTTTTTGTATCAGGAGCATGGTCTGTCATAAGAAAGTGCAAAAAACCAGAGAGAAGATACAACTTAGAGGAGAAATTGATCTCTAAGAGGATAAGGAAAGAAAACCGGGTACATTCTACCTTTGTTCTCAATAATAATTTAGAGAAAGAAGTAGAATTGCATGCCAAATATATTGCTATTGTAGATGCTTACAAACGAAAATATGTTTCATTGAATTGGGAATTTAGTCCTTAAATTTGTAAGAATTTTGCAAGTATCTTGGTAAAAAAAAAAAGAATCAAAAGCATAATCAATTACATCATTTTTAGCTTTGATTTTGGTTTTCCCTCACTTTGTTTGTATTGTGCTGACTAACTTGTTGGTGGAGGGAACATTTTGCCAAGGTAAGAGAAGGATTTGGAGAGAAAACAAAAATCTACTACTTAAAAATGCGCCTAGCCTTTGCTAGCATCGTTTGAGGTATTTTTCTCATCAAGCTTGCACTTCCCTTAAATTGTGGCATTTTCAAAGTTCAAAAACATAGTTTAATCATAAAAAAGGAAAAAAATAAACACTTCAATTCTAAGAACCCCTTTGTCACGGGGTTGAAAAAGAACCAATTTGATTGTGAGTGTTTGGGATAAGGGAAAAGCAATAGGGATATGCTCTTCACTCTTTGAGTGAATCAAATTCCCAAACTTGCTCTACCAAATCCATTTTTCATGCTTTTCAATGAATATGTTTAAAACTTAGTGGGCTCGCCTCCCGAGATTGCCTTAGAAGGGCCGGTGAGAGGGACAGCCCAAAGTGGGATACACTTGCTTTTGCCGCGAGAATCCGACCCACTATAAAACGAAACGCGGGTATCCTTAATGGGGTACACGACAAAAGGATTTTAGCTCTTTCGAACTTCCTCTAGTAGTCCTAACGGATTGCGCAAAATCGTGCTTTTGTGCGTGTGGGAAGCCCCTTAACATAGTTGGGGGATGAAAAGCTAAGATCTCTTTTGAACGGAAAACTTACTACATAACGGTAAAATAGCAAAACTACCTATTAGAGCCATGTTTACGAACCAATTATGTGCTAGGTAGATTGTGTGGAAGCTATTCTTGTGTTAAACCTGTGAAAACGTTCAAAAATATACACATTAGAGCATTCTAGGGATATGGTACCCAATTGATGTGTGTGTTGAGATTGTTTTTATTTTCAAACAAGATATTCCAAAGTTATTGATCAAAACAACATTAAAATTTTAAACCATTTAAAATTGATCAAAAACTTTTACCTTATTCCAAAAATAGCTTATCAAGAGAAGAAAGTCAACATACCCTTAAAGTTTGTTCATGCCTGTTATTACAAGGTCATTTTCTATAAGGAAAGCATTACAAACAGACGGGACCTACAACGGAGAAGAGCTCCCATTTCCAAAGAACACTTTCATTACTTCACAAGTGACTGAAAATCCCACTAAGGCAAAGGACATTAACAACATGTTTAGTGGTACCCTAGGAAATATCGATCCCACTAACCAAGGGAACAACATGAATGGGGGCATAGATCCCAATAACAACCAAGGGAACAACATGAATGGAGGTATGGATCTTAACAACAATCAAGGAAATTCTAATAATGGAGGAAGAGACCCTAATTCTCAAGAGGCAAATTCACAAGGCAACAACTTATTGCCTCCTCATAATACAAACTTACCCCCAACTGCAGAAGAAGCCACGATTGAAAGAGCATTAGAGGCAAGACAATGTCCTTATTTCATAGAACTAATGAAAAAGACCATGCTTATGGATAAAGAAAAACACTTCATGGACTTAATACAAACGGGGGTAAAGCTACCTAAAGATTTTGACATAGAACAATTAAAGCCCAAGGAAATAGAAGACCCTATGGAAGCAATGAGGAAACAATTCAAAGCATTACAAATGGAAATTGACAATTTAAAACAAAATGGGGCTCCTAAGCCTTTCTCTATTGAAACATTATGCCCTTTTCCATTTGATAAGAGTTTGGTCATGGTGCCTTTTCCCATTAATGTAACATTTCCTAAATATGAGAGATATGAAGGAACATCCGACCCACATGACCATCTTCGGGGGTTTTGTGCATTAAGTCTTGAATTCATGCATGAATCAACCTATTTAATGAGACTATTTCCAAGAAGCTTGGGAGGAACAGCCATGGATTGGTTTTCAAAACTACCATCCGGCATAAAATCCTTTGAAGAGTTAGCATCTAAATTCGTGACTCATTACTCTTATAACATCAAACATGAGGTCACCATGATAACGTTATGTAACACGAAGCAACAAGATGGAGAAGCCTTTCTCACATTCTTGCAAAGATGGAGGACTGCATTTGCTAGATATCCAAGAAGTGTACCGGAAAAAGAAAAAATGGATATCTTTATTAACGGTTTGAGAAGCGAGCTGAATTATAGACTAAGGATGCAATGTCCCAAAACCTTTCAAGATCTAATTGATAACGGAATTACAACGGAAGAAGTGTTGATTAAGAGTGGAGAGTTGAAATTGCACAAGGAAAATAAGAATAACTCTAACTCCAAAAACAACAATATCAACAATAACAACAATCCAAATAAAAGTTGGTACAACAACAATAGCCGTTATGCTGCAAGGAATAACAACAAAAGTATTGTTAATGATGGTGTAGTGGAATCCAGCAACTTGAAGGTGATTCCATTTGCCCTTACAAAGACACCAAATCAAGTGAATAATGCTAATCAAGCATATAATGCCCCTTCCAACAACAACAACAATGTCAATAAGAATAATCAAGGAAACAAGGATCAAAACAGCAAGTATGATAAGTATTTGAAACCCACTCCTGCAAGACACTTTACACCCTTGGGAGAATCACTTGAAACTGCATTAAAGACTCTCATAGCTAACAATGTTATTACATTACCCGCCATTAAACCTTATGAACCAGACCACAAGCCGGGTTGGTGGGATGCTAAGCATCATTGTGAATATCATAGGATTCGGGGGCACCCTACAAATGAATGTTTACAATTAAAGAATGTGGTGCAAGACTTGATAGATAATAACATAATCACTGTTGATGGACCCCAAAATAATGAAGATCATACGGCCTTCAAACAACCTTTTTACAAACATGATAAAGGCGAGTCATCAAATGGCAAGAAACAAAGTGCCAATAATCTCAACTTTGCGCCATCATATGATCATATTGTTAATGCTATCATCATTAATGAACAGCCTCAAAAGGAAGCAACAAATGCCATTACAAGAGGGCAGAATTCTAGAATGACTTTACAAGGGATAGTCCCTCAAAACACCAATATCCCATCATCCAACATTGTGGTCAAACAATCTCCTACAACAGCAAGACCTTATAGTTTGGTAGACCAATTGCAACGTACTCCAGCACAAATCTCAATCTTAGAGTTATTGAAGTTGTCACCAAATCATAAAGGGATTTTGGAAAAAGCTTTGGAAGAAACACATGTTTCTACTACCTTAGGGGAAGAAAAGTTTCAAAATATGGTAGGACATCTTGTGGCTCCTCATTGTCTTTCATTTTCAGATCAAGATGACATGTCTATAACTCATCCTCAAAATTTGCCATTACATATAGAGGTTTTGATCGAAAGGCATAGAGTCAAAAGAGCCCTTATTGATGGAGGGGCTGGCCTTAATATATGCACATTGAGTCTTGTAAAATCCCTAGGTTTCTCCGAGTCTTGCATTGACCCTACAAAGAAAATCACCATAAAAGCTTACGATGAGGCTGAAAGAGCTTCTAAAGGCATGATTGTGTTGCCCATCCAAGTGGGACCAGTTAAGAAGGAAACCAAATGTCAAGTGTTGGACATGAAATTAACCTATAACATTTTATTGGGAAGACCTTGGATTCATGAGATGCAAGCTGTCCCCTCCACATACCACCAATGCATCAAGTTCCCATACATGGGTGAAGAAATCACAATTGGAGGAGACTCAAATCCATTTCAATATTGTAATGCACTCAAACCCTTGCATGAATTATACATCCCACATAATCGTGAAGGAGTTGTTCCAAGAATCACCAATGAAGATGCACAAAATCCTCTTCAAGCTAGCTCAACTACATCAACTAAGGGCAAGGAAAAAGTGAGCTACGAGGGTCCAAATGTGATGGAAAGTCCATATGTGGCACCTAAATTGGAAACAGTGATTTACAAACCTACTAAAGAGGAAAAAGAACAAGCTAAAGCAGATCATTACCAATACATGAGTGAGATGATGAACAAATTTGACAAACAATGCAAGATTAGTTCAAAAGGGGTAGGAGAATATTCAGTTTCTCTATTTGACATGCCCATGTCTCCTAAATCACATGGAAAACCCTCAAAAGAACATCTTCCACATAAGTATAATTCTTATTTTGTGAGGGAAGATAACAAAGCAACATGGGATAAGGAAGAGGATGATGTCCTTCAATGGCTTTATCATGATGAGGATGGTACCCTAGACACTCCCATGGAAAGAATTCAGCATGTTAATATACAAACAGAACAATATGGGAAAGGATTTGATATTATGCAAAAGATGGGATACAAAGGAAGAGGACCCCTAGGCCAAAGAAATAGAGGATTATTAGAACCTATTGAACCTGTTTGGAGGGCAAGTCATGAAAAAGCCGGAGTAGGTTTTCAACATAAGGGAGAAAGTTCAAGTCCAATGCATGATTTTCATCCTCAAATAAATGCATTAGAATCCGAAGGAGATAGTGATGATTCTAGGGATTATGAATGGGATACTTTATCAGATGAGTCGTGTCAAGATAAAGAAGTCATTGCTATACATACTTATGCAAAAATCTCAAAACAAGATGCTCCAATTAATGAAGAATCTTCTATTCAAGGGCCTAATATAGAACAAGCATCTAGTAGTGGAGCATGGATAGAAACATTTTGGACACCTTCAGAGGAGGGAAATTCAAACGTTAGTTTTAACCCGCTTGTGGCTTTTCCCACATTGTTTCCCGTAGAGGTCGACGAGGATTCAAGCGAAGGGGACTTTGACCCTGCTTCCATGGATCATCTTGAGGAAGCACACATCATAGACCTAAACGATACAATGTATGAACCCTCAAACGAAGTCATGTCCATAAATCCTATTGATGATACCTTACCCAATAATTCCTTAATTTTGATACATCCAGACCTCATTGATTGGGATCAAACTGAACCACATGACTTACTTTACTTCCCAAATGACCAAGCCACAAACCAATACCTCAATGCGGTTGAACCCTCTTTCACCAACGAACTCAATACGGACATGATGACAACAGCAAGGGTCCAATCTCTTAGTCAAAAAAAAGAAAAAACAAAAAAAAAAAAAAAATGAAAAGTTCTATTGGTGAAAACCCAACTGTGGCACCCTTAGAACCAAAAACAATGAAAATAAAAGACGTTTCTTTTGGTGAAAACCCAACTGTGGCACCATTAGAAGAGAGATTGGATACTTTGCCTGAACATGAAGAAGAACGGTCATCTATTCTTATAGAGCCAACAGAAAAAGTTAACATTGGCACGGAACTAGAGCCAAAGGTTGTACACTTGGCTGCATCACTTACATCTATGGAAAGAAAGGACTTTATCAAATTCTTCCAAGAACAACAAGTAAATTTTGCATGGTCATATGCCGATATGCCTGGATTGGATCCTGATTTCATAATGCATCATCTGAATGTTAGACCCGGAGTTAAACCTGTAAAGCAAAAACTAAGGAAAATGCACCCACATGTGGCTCTTCTAGTCAAGGCAGAATTGGAAAAATTGTTAAAGGTGGGGTTCATAAGAACAATAG
This sequence comes from Chamaecyparis obtusa, assembly GCA_027943335.1. Classification (NCBI taxonomy): domain Eukaryota; kingdom Viridiplantae; phylum Streptophyta; class Pinopsida; order Cupressales; family Cupressaceae; genus Chamaecyparis; species Chamaecyparis obtusa. Next base: position 1,013,338 of record BSBK01007120.1, on the reverse strand, counting down.
CATATGCTGATTGGATCTCTAACATTGTGCCAGTTACTAAACATGATAAATCTATCCGTGTGTGTACGGATTTCAGAGATTTAAACCTTGCATGTCCCAAAGATGACTTTCCATTGCCAAGCATTGATACCATAGTGGATTTGACAGCAGGTCACGCAATGTACTCATTAATGGATGGATTTAGTGGCTACAACCAAATCAAGATTGCTCCCGAAGACCAAGAAAAGATAGCATTTACTTGCCCTTGGGGTACCTTTTGTTGGAATGTTATGCCCTTCGGTTTAAAAAATGCTGGAGCTACATATCAAAGGGCCATGACAACTATTTTCCATGACATGATGCATACTTTTTTAGAAGATTATGTGGATGACATTCTAGCAAAATCCCACAATAGAGAAGAGCATTTACAAATCCTAAGAAAAATATTCATTCGGTTAGAACAATTCAAAGTTAGACTAAACCCAAAGAAGTGTGCCTTTGGTGTCCAATCTGGCAAGTTATTAGGTTATATAGTGTCAGCCAAAGGTATTGAAGTTGATCCTGAAAAAGTACAAGCAATTCTAGAAATGGAGATTCCAAGAAATATTAGCCAAATGAGGTCACTCCAAGGAAAGATTCAATCAATAAGGAGATTTATCTCTCAATTAGCAGAAAAGTGTCACTCCTTCACAAGATTGTTACACAAGGACACTACATTTATGTGGGATGAGGAATGTGATAAGGCCTTTGCTACTTTGAAGACTTATTTGATAAACCCACCTATTCTTATGTCACCTATCAAAGGTAAAGAACTGTTGTTATACATATCAGCCACAGAAAGGTCTCTAGGCATATTGTTGGCACAAGAAGATGAGCAAGGAAAAGAAAGGGCAATCTACTATCTTAGTAGAACCTTAATAAAATATGAACTCAATTATTCATTCATGGAAAGAGCATGTCTAACAGTGGTTTTTGCATCTCAAAAACTAAGACATTATATGTTGATGCATAAGATCAAATTAATTGCCAAGATTGATCCTCTCAAATACTTACTAAGTAAAACTGCCTTAACAGGTAGAATAGCAAAATGGGTCATGATCCTAAGTGAATTTGACATTGAATATGTTGATAGAAGAGCAATTAAAGGACAAGTGATAGCAGATCACTTAGCAGATAACCCAATGGAGTCTACACAAACCATGCAAATTGAATTTCCAGATGCAGAAATTGTCAACATAGAAGCAAAGACATGGAAGTTATATTTTGATGGATCTTACACACAAGGAGGTTCTGGAGCAGGTATATTATTGGTTACTCCTCAAGGATACACCATTCCAAAGTCTTATAAACTCTTATTTCCATGCACCAATAATATAGCGGAATATGAGGCATTAGTCATTGGCATCAAAATGGCTTTAGAATGGAGTATTGCAGAATTACAAGTGTATGAAGATTCCCAACTCATAATCAATCAGGTTAATAATGAATACAATACCAAGGACATAACATTGATGAAATATAAAGCCTTGATTGATGGATGGAAGAAGTACTTTGCTTTGATCACATTTGAACAGATTCCAAGAGAAAAGAATAGAGCAGCAGATGCCATGGCTACCTTGGCTTCATTGTTACAAAAACCAGATCAACATGAGAAGTATGAGTTCTTGGTGGAAGAGTTGGTAAAACCGGCATTTAACCTTCCTGACACCCAAATTGTTGCTCTTTTACATGGACATGACTCTCCTTGGTATGGACCCATCTATACTTACCTTAAAGACCAAGTACTCCCCATAGACCAAACTCGTGCCCAAAAATGTAACTTCATACGCCAAGCCGCCCGTTACCTAATCCTTTCAGACACATTGTATCGTAAGGGTCTTGATGGGACGTTACTTAGATGTCTAGAGGAAGAAGAGTCTAAGTTAGCTTTACGCGAGGTCCACGAAGGCATTTGCGGGTCACACTCAAGCGGTTTTAATCTAGCTAAGAAAATCCTTCGTCTAGGGTACTTTTGGACAACATTAGAAAAGGATGCTTGTCAATTTGTGAAGACATGCAGCAAATGTCAATATCATGGTAATATGATACATGCACCGGCTCAAGAATTACACCCATTCATTACACCATGGCCTTTTTATCAATGGGGTTTTGACTTGATTGGGATCATATATCCTCCGTCTTCAAACGGACACAAGTATATCATCACAGCAACAGAATACTTCACCAAATGGGTGGAAGCAATTCCATTAATAACAGCAACCGGCAAACAAATTTCAATGTTCATTTTGAACCACATAATTTTCCGCTATGGTATTCCACATGCCATTATCACGGATAATGGGAAACAATTCAAAAATCAGGATATTGATGAACTTTGCAGGACATTTCACATTACACATCATTCATCATCCATTTATTATCCACAAGGCAATGGACAAGCTGAGGCAACAAACAAAAATATCCTCAAAATATTAAAAAGATCAGTTAACAAATCAGGAAGAGATTGGCACGTGCAAATAAACCCTGCATTATGGGCTTACAGAACTAGTATCAGAACACCTACAGGAGCCACCCCATTCTCTTTAGTCTATGGAACTGAAGCAGTTCTACCATTAGAAGTTGAAATTCCATCTCTACGGGTTTCATTAAGAGGATTGATCACTGATGAGGATTATAGGATTGCTAGACTACAACAATTGGAATTGTTAGAGGAACATCAGACTCAAGCTTATGAGCATTTAAAAGGTTATCAAAACAGGATTGCCCACAATTACAACAAACACATCAAACCAAGAACTTTTCAAGTAGGAGACTTGGTACTAAGAGAAAATCCCAAAAATCAAGTTGAAAGGGAAAAGAAAGGAAAGTGGGAAGCTAATTGGATAGGCCCATTTGTTATAGCATCATCCTTTGGAACTGGAACATATAAATTATCAGATTGTAATGGTGAAGAATTACAAGAACCCATAAATAACATTCATTTGAAGAGATTCTACACCTAAAACAGATGAAAGAGTATAAAGAGTATCAGATGAGAGAGCATCATAATTATTGTACATAATTGAAAATGGAAAATACCAAAAACATTTGAAAATAGAAAATCCAAAAACATTGGAAAAGAAGAAAGATCAAAAACAGTGGAAAATTGAGCCTGAAGAAAGCAAAAACATTTGAAAAACTATCTCTTGGTGAAAACCTAGCAAATAGGCGCCAAGTTGATAATGAAAAAAAATAAAAAAAAAGAAAAAAGGAAAAAATGAAAAAAATGAAAAAAGAGAAAAAGTGCCTTGGTGAAAACCTAGCAAATAGGCGCCTTGGTAGCAAAAAAAAAAAGAGAGAATATCCAAAAGTGAAAACTTGGTAACAAGCGCTTTTGGTTCCCTTAAGTCATTTCCTTCCTAGTCACATGTGTATATAATGCATCTCATCATCCCATTTGTTTAAACCTTCATTGCATCCGTCATTTGTACATAGTCATCATAACAGTTTGTAGCACCATCCTTTACATTGCCTAAAGTTGTCAAAGTTGATACATCAAATACTTGGGGGCAGCATAAATGGATTGGAAAGTGGGTACCTCAAAAGGGATTCATATGAACAACATTCAGTCACAAGCAGAAAGAGATCAACATTTTCAGAAGAGAGATCAGATTTGTGTAAACCTTTGATTGATAACGAAAAAGTTGACTACCACAACAAAATTCCATGAGCCTAAATTGACTTATTATTCAGGATTAAAAATCAAAAATCATGTCATGATCAAACACTTGGAAATATATTTTGTTGAAAATCAGAAAACAATGCAAAACACTTAGATAGATTCTTTTGAAAAGTTGGTTAAAAATCTGTTTACTTACATTCATTCAATTTGTATCAAGTCTTTTTAGCTCATCAAGGATGTTTCGACTAGATTGGCAATGATGGAGACATGATATTTTTCTTGACTATGATGTGACTGTTTGGAGGAAAATTCATTGCCTTATGAGAATTCATCTGAAGACATGGTCATCAAAGAACCATCGAGGATTATCTTATAAAATAATGAGTTAACCTTTGTTTGTTTACGCAACCGGATACCTTGGATATTTAGATTCTTCATATCTAAATGACAAAATCCACTTGCAACATAGAATCCGACAAAATCGGTATTCGTACTCTCATGATTTTTTTTTGGAAATCAGTGATAGTCGTATTGATGAGACCGATGGGAAAGCAAAACGGAGGTTACCATATGAGCAGTAAAGTAAAAAGCGATATTCATATCATCATGTCAGTGGGCAGTGGTGGTTGTGTCGACTTTCCGGTCCCAAGTGCTCAATGATGAAAATATATCCTCAAGGCATTTATTTGCTAAAAAGCTAGTGACACTTAGCTGCATTCATAAAAAAGGTTAAATGCATTCTCATATTAGATTAATTGCATGTGCATTTTTTTTCCCAAGGGTTTTATTTTCGCATCAAAAAGGGGGTACATGACATCATTAACAGGGTTAAATCAACAAGGACAACATCATTTCAACATCATCTTTTCTACAAAAATAAAAATAAATGAGATTATACTTTTTGCATTCATTCCATATCATTAATCATTACATAGATATTATCAAAGAAAAGAAGTAAATAATCATTTACATTTGCATACAGATTGCATACATGAGAAATAACATATCAAAACTGCATCCATACATGAAGAAGAAATGCATCCATCTATCTATATCATACATAAGATACGTTGCATCCATAACCAATAGTCATCCAAAAAAACAAATGCATTAGATAAACACATATAGCAGCATCTAAAGGAAATCTCATATATCATCAAGTAAAAGCAGGAAAGATCATAAATGTTCTCATATCACACGTCTACTCATAACAATGATGTCATAAAACTCAACTCTATAATCGCCCATCAACAGGGGCATCAATGTCAAATAAGTGTCAAAATACAACTGGAAAGGTGACACCAAGGTCACAAGACTATGGTACAATATCAAGTATCTCAGTATCAGTACATAAATGATCAATAAGAGCACTCATGGCTCATCTCTCGTCACCACTGGGAGGAGGCTGTGGAGGAGGCTGTGGAGGAGGCTGTGATGGAGGCTGCTGAGGAGGCGTCTGACCAACCATAACAACAAGGAGAGGAACCAAGGGAGCCAAACCCGATACCAACTGCTGAATCATAGATGACATCTGTGACACCTCTGTCCGTAATGCTCCCACATCTGCTCGTAGCTGGCTAGTACTAGAGCTCTTTCCAACCTCATAGGTACTCTGAGGATCACCTGTATCTATAGGAGCTTTTCCCCGATCACGGGAAAAAGCTGCTGGCATCTGCTGTGCACCTGTGTCCTGATCATCCACAGTAGTTTGCTGTAATCCTGCTCGCGTATCCTGTCCTGTCCCTGGATCCTGTCTAGCAGCCCTCACATGATCCTGACGATCTAACCTTTGTCTCTGTGCTACTGCAGGACGAGGAGGAGGAGGTGGTGCCTGTACCTGTGCATCTCTCGCTCGTCCTCTGAGCTGAATCACTGCCCTACCTCGGGGTCTACCTCTGCGTCTCCTCCCACCACCAACATCCTCACCATCATCTCGCCCAGGTACTGGCTCTGCAGGGTCTGTAAAGCGAGGCATCGGATGCTCCATCAACCAAGCTAGATACTCCTGTGTGACGCCGGCATCTCTGATGTGTAACCTCATGTCCCAATCCATATAACCCAGTAATGATATCTGCTCTATAGCATCATCATATGAAGGCATGTGACCCCAAGTAACACGCTCTGCACTAGAACGAGCATATACTGCAGATCCCTGAGGCATAGGCTGAATCCGCCCAAACTGTCGTAGTACTCTCCCTGCCAAGAATCTCTCAAGAACAGAGTCAATCCTGCCGATCATCCATCGAGGAGCAAACATATAGGGTAACTCCAAGCTATCCTCTCTCCAATCCTCGACCTCAACATATGGTCTCCAATAGACCTCATCCATGTCATCAATCTGCCGTCGCCAATACTCCAAGTGACCCAAGTGATGCTGTGTCACCATACCAGTATACTGCCATGCAAAAGGATATCCTAGAGGACGATCTCGATCTGATATAGGACGACTGACTGGTAAGTGCTCCCATATCCACAACTGTAAAATATGAATCCCAGCAGATAATGAGGCTGCTCTCCTGTAAACCACCTCATGCAGATCATGATAAAGCTGTGCTAGCACACAAGATCCCCAGTCAAAGCGTCGAGGATGATGTAGCAAATCCTCGATAATCCTGCCCCATCCCACTGAAAATCCGCGACCTCGCCGATCAGGTAATAAGACACCACCAATGATAGCACCTAATAAGGCTGGTAAAACAGGAAATGAGGGAAACTGAGGCCATAAGATACAGTCATCACCAATAGATGGATCTCCGAATACTCGTCGACAATATGTCCCGTCATAGACTGCGTCATAATATACTATCTCTCCATGAGTCGGGATCCGTAGCAATCTATAAACATCCTCCGGTGTAATAGTCATCTCGCCCTGTGGTAGCCAAAATGTGTTTGTCTCAGAGTGCCAACGCTCTGCGACAGCCGTAATCAAACCTCGGTTCATCTGGAACCGAGGAAGCTCTAGTACGCATAGTAAACCGCAGCGCCTAATCACTCGCCTCTCGGCGTCAGTTAACTGAATCCTCAGCTCCATCACCCAGTGTGGTACAGTCCGAAGGTACAGCACAGGGACATCCTCCTGTTTAATCAAAACAAGGGAACCACATGAGTAACTTACTATCAGGAAATCAAACAATCAATCATGGTCATCAATTTAAATATACCTATCAGACTTACCAATCCTAACTCTAAGCATTGAGGAAGGACGATCCTAGTTTTATGTCTCTAAGCATTTGGGCATAAAATGGATGGACATTTAGATCCATGATCTATCATTCATGATGAAGATTGATTAATCTTATTCTTCGATATTATAGTTACCTATGTTCTAATTCGTTGTTGAAGTCAAACAAAGGGAATACCCTAACTAAACATTCGATTGAATTCATTGACGTGATCGATATCAATCAAGTTGACGTAATTGAGCAATCAGAAGTCTTAGAAAAGTTTTAAATAAACAAATTTTTTTTTACTCACGCGACTTTTCTTTCTGGCGTCATTTCTTTTACCAGAGGCGACATTTCTTTGATCAAACGCGTAATTTTATTTCACCGCGTGACTTATTTTCACGGAGGCGGTATAAGATTTTCCGTAGGCGACATCTTATTATCACACGACACCTGATTAAAAATGTTTAAAACCTACGCGACATTAAATTTTCCTTAGGCGACACTAGATTTTCTAAATGCGTGAAAATACCTAAGGGACGCGACATAAGATTTATCAAAGGCGACATTTAAAATTTTCAGGCGATATTAAAATGCACGGAGGCGACATTTCTTTTCACGCACGCAGAATTAAAATTTTTAAAAGCATTAAATAAGGTCATAAATGCGACTTTACAGACATGAGGAAAATTTGAATGACATACCGGAGGACCATCGGTCGCTCTCCGACTGAACCGGCGCGCTCTCTCAAACCGATGCTCGCGATGTGGGACCACCATCGTCTCCAAAAGGCTAAAATCAGAGCTCAAATCTCAAGAAGGAACGGTGCAAATGAATAGTAAAATGAGGGGTTTTACCCTATTTAAGGTAAAATTGGTCCTCATAAACACTTAAAACAATGCACTTTGAACCTATCATAGGACATTTTCATTAATCGGGGCATAAATCAAATTTGATTATTTCTTTCAAACGGTATCAGAAATCAAAACATATTCCACCTACTCAAACTCGTTCAAATCAAGGACTCAATATGTTTTATTTCTGAGGGGGCATCAGAGTATCAAATGGGCATCACATCAAAAACATTTATCATGTCATATCGTATCATATCATATCAGTATCATATCAGTATCATATCATATCATATCAAATCATATCAGTATCATATCATATCATATCATATCAGTATCATATCATATCAGTTTCATATCAGGAGGCAAATCAATTGCATATTGGTTTCATATCAAACATATCAACATATCAGCAATCAATCAACCCAGGACCTTTATCAGTTAACCCAGGACCTTTATCAGTGAACCCAGGACCAATCATAACGATCAGAGGCATATCAGAATCAGGACCTAAATCAGATCATCATACTAAGGAAATCTTTGAATCGGTGTTCTTCGCACATCGACTCAAAGAGGGGCATTTGTAGACATGGAAAATTGGCAAAGGCTTAAATCGATCAAAAAGTGCAATCAAATGATAAAATAGCACTAAAAATCAATAAATGGAACAAAGGCAATTCAAATCAAAGGAAAATTCAATTAAATGATTAAATGATTAAATAAAGCTTGAAAAGGGGAAAAACACTAAGAAATTGATGAAATTCAATTAATGACATAGTTGTTGAAATGAAAAATCAAAATGAACCTCTTACCCTTCATGGCTAAATTTAATTACTTTAATTAATTAATAAATCATAAATTCCCTCAAACAAAGGAAAAAGGAGACAAAATGGACACAAATCACTCACTTTTGTTGAAATGGTCCAGCCTTTTGAAACCATTTAAATGTTTGTCCCCCCATTTAGGGACAAAGCAAAGCCAATTGACCTTACCCAAGCATAACCATGGTTATCTCACTCTACCCCCTACCCTTGGGAAAATCTTATAAATAGAAGGCATTTTGAGGCATTATTCATCCACTCCATATCTTTGAATTGCAGCAAAGCTCTTGCAATTTGCATCCACACCACTCACTTAGCATTTTCATTGATATTTTAGCTTAATTGTTGATCATTTTAGAGATTTTCTTATCAAATAGAGCTAGAATTTGATAATTAGATCTATTTTGCATATCATTCTTAGTTCAATTCTCATAATTAGAGTGTCACTAGTGAGGATTTGCAGCTGAGAGCCTCATTTACCACTTCAATTTAGAGAACCATGAGATATTTAGATTAATTGTGCATTATTTAGATTAGTTTGCTTTGAATAGTGTAAATTCTCTTTAAATCTTGTTATTTCATGAAGGTGTAATCACTCACACACAACAGTCATTGTGAGATGTCCTCATTTGTGACAAGGACAGTCACACATGAGGACATCTCACAGTGATTGTCCCTTGTGTAATTGCCACTTGAATGTATTGCTATTGAACCACATTAATGCTTTTCTTCTTCAACAAATGAGGACAGTCACTCTAAAGACACCATGATAATGTACACTCACTGTAAGGACAGTCACAAATGAGGACATCTCACAGTGACTGTCCCTTGTGTAATTGCCACTTGAATGTATTGCTATTCAGCCACATTAATGCTTTTCTTCTTCAACAAATGAGGATAGTCACTCTAAGGACAACATGATAATGTACACTCACTGTAAGTGTACATTATCATGTTGTATTACAAATGGACCTTATGTTGGTCGGGATATAAGTGCAAAAAAGAAAAGGAACGTTGTCATTTGTGTTTTCAACAGCGCCAAGAGAGATTCCCTCCGCGAAATCAAGCGGGTTATCATTTGTGTTTTGAACAAAGCGGGTTGTCATTTGTGTTTTGAACAGCACCGAGAGAGATTCCCTCCGTGAAATCAAGCGGGTTGTCATTTGTGTTTTCAACAGCGCCGAGAGAGATTCCCTCCGCAAAATCACAGCTACAATTTCTGAGTACGTTGGGTTTATTTTTCTTTTGTCATTATTATTTAATTTGGTATTCAGCTGTTAGAGAGCTAAAATACCCAGAAATGAGGACATATCTGTGTCCAACATATTTTAAAATGATCACCCCCCTATTATTGTATCACTTCCTCCTTGTTCCTCATTCAAGTGGCAATTACACAAGGGACAGTCACTGTGAGATGTCCTCATTTGTGACAAGGACAGTCACACATGAGGACATCTCATAGTCACTGTCCCTTGTGTAATTGCCACTTGAATGTATTGCTATTCAACCACATTTATGGGCCCGTTTGGACCATGACACATAGTAGCATCTACAGAGAAGAATATCCCAGGTGTAACAAGTTGTAAGAATATACCAACAGTTCTAAGAAGTTCCCTAGCACGTAGTAGCATCTACAGAGAAGGATATACAACATGAGGGCAGCCATTGTAAAGACAACATGATAATGTACACTCATTGTATGTGTACATTATCATGTTGTCTTTACAGTGACTGACCTCATTCAAGTGGCAATTACACAAGGGACAGTCACTGTGAGATGTCCTCATTTGTGACAAGGACAGTCACACATGAGGATATCTCACAGTGACTGTCCCTTGTGTAATTGCCACTTGAATGTATTGCTATTCAACCACATTTATGGGCCCGTTTGGACCACGGCACACAGTAGCATCTACAGAGAAGAATATCCCAGGTGTAACAAGTTGTAAGAATATACCAACAGTTTTAAGAAGTTCCCTAGCACATAGTAGCATCTTCTAATTGTCTATACCACTTCACAAGGTATTGTTTGCACACATTGTTTTTGGTTCTTTTGATGACCCTTGTTTTGAAATTGCTATTAGGCCTTGTAGCTTATATGTTTTGATTGCTGGAGAGCTTCTAAAGCTAAGCAAGAAGACCATTGCACGAGTTATAGCTGCGCGCTTAGGTTTGAAAATTGTATATTTTTTAATCTAATGAATATTTTAACTAGACTTTTAGCTTATTTTTGCTATATATTTTAATCTAAAGGGAATCATGGATGTGAACTTGAAAGAATTTTGTACTTAGTTCTTATGGAGAGAATAGTAGTAGTTTACGGTCTAATATCAAATAGAGTTTTCCAATTACAGAAAGTTAATGAATTCTAATAGCTTATATGTTTTGATTGCTGGAGAGCTTCTAGAGCTAGGCAAGAAGACCATTGCACGAGTTATAGCCATGCGCTCAAGTTTGAAAATTGTATATATTTTAATCTAATGTATATTTTAATCCTTTTGCCATGTCATGTAATATGTCTTGCCTTGTAGCTTATATGTTTTGAAATTGCTGTTAGGCCTTGTAGCTTATATGTTTTGATTGCTAGAGAGCTTCTAGAGCTAAGCAAGAAGACCATTGCACTAGTCGTAGCCGCACGCTCAGGCATGAAAATTGTATATTTTTTAATCTAATGTATATTTTAACTAGACTTTTAAAATATTAAAGGATTTAACTAGGTCTAAGAAGATTTGTGTACTTTTGACAATTTTGCTTAGTCACTGAAAGTTGTAGACAGAAGTTTTCATAGCCCAATTTTTGCTTCCTGCGAAGAACGATCATGTCAGATAATATAAGTGAAGAACAAAATAGGGAGACAATCGCTAGATTGTGGTCTAACTTGAAAAGAAAAGGTGATGGAAAATGTTATTGTCCCTGCAAAATTTGTAAGGGCTTAAACCGTAGAAGACTGCTAATCAAAATAGTTAAGAGACATTGTAGGGAGAATGGTCACATTGAAGGGGGGCATGACTATCATCCACTAGTAAGTTGTTCATTATATCATTTTAACAATTTATATACATATGAAATCACTTGATGATGAGTTGAAGATCATGGTTTATTTATGTTAATCAATTTTATATAGGTTGATCTCCCCAGGGAAGTACATGATATGGAGGAACATGGGGGTGCGAATATCCAAGGTGAAGATAATGATCCCATGGAAGATGACGATCATGCGCCAGAAAACACAATTGAAGATGATGGTATAAATACATTGATCCATGACACATTTAGTCCAAGCGGATCTGATCATGATGATGATGATAGCCTCGATGTACCTCTACTTGAGAAGGCATACGAGCCCCTATACAAAGACTCCCAAACAACTCTTCTCTCTGCTGTATTGTTGTTGTTGAACTTGAAGGTTATGAATGGTTTATCCGACATAACAATGTCACGTATGTTAAGGTATGTCATATATGTCTTTATAGTTAACAAAGGGTGAATAATGTACCACTAATATTGTTTATATTAACAACTTATATTTTTTGCTGTAGATTGATAGGCAAGTTTTTGTTACCACCATCAAATATTCTACCTCACTCATATCGAGAATTATCTGCTATTATGAAAGATATTGGAATGGAGTATCAAGCAATACATGCTTGTCCCAATGATCATATTATATATTATAAAGAACATGAATTTGCAACACAATGCCTTGTATGTCATACGAGTAGATATCGAACAGATCGAATAACAAAAAAGGTACCTCACAAGGTTCTTCATTACATCCCCATTATTCCACGGATGCGACAATTATTCAGGTGTACTAGCTTGGCACAATTTATGGATTACCATGCACGCAATAGAAGTCGAGATGACATTATTCGAATCCCTGCGGATGGTTCGGCATTTATGCACATAGAGGAAAAGTGGCAACACTTCAAAGAAGAACCTCGTAATCTCAGGCTTTCATTGGCAGCAGATGGTGTCAATCCATTTGGAGAGATGAGATCTGTTTGCTCGGTGTGGCCTGTTTTTGTTATCAACAATAACATTCCTCCGTGGATGTTAATAAAGAGGGAGCACATTATGTTGGCAATGATTGTTCCAGGTATTTTATCATTTGATAGTTATTAATTTACATGTACTTACAAATCTTACAGTAAAATGGTCACAATAATTATGTAATGTTACTGTTCATTCAAGTAGGTAAATATCAAGTTAAAGATATGAATGTATATATTGAGCCTCTTATTGACGAGTTGGTGGAGTTATGGAACGGTGTCACTATGTATGATGTGTCTAGACCAATAGGACAAAGACAATTTCAATTCCATGCAATACTTGTATGGAAAATACATGATGCCCCAGGGCTAACACATTTTTGTGGTATGTTATAGTGAATTCAAGTTGCGCATGATAATTCTAATTATAAAAATCAACATATTTAATAATCCAATTATATCATTATCTTGTAGGTCTTCAAACAAAGGGAAAATTTGCATGTCCAGTTTGTGGTCCAAAGATGAAATCTCGTCATTCAAAAAGTTTAGGAAAGCATGTGTTTGATGAGTACAAACACTTCCTCCACAGGAATCATAAGTATCGAAGTATGGAAAAACATCTTTTCAATGGGAAAGAAGAGACTACATCAAAGCCACGAAGAATGACACCTCGCCTATGGAAGTTGGAATATAATAGAATTAATCGTCGAGGTAATGTCATTCCACTTAATGGTTTATGTTTGTAATTTATATATTTCTATTGTGATTTTTGTTTACTAATTATGTAATTGATGATCGTGAAGGTCGTCAAGGCACTACTGACAACCTTCCAAAGGGACTAAAAAGCTATTCTAGACAATTTAGTAGGTTGCCCTACTATGAGGACCTACAAATTGTGCATTTGTTTGATCTTATGCATGTTGGAAAGAATATAACAGAGACATTGTGGAAAATACTGGATGGAAGGCATGACAAAGAAAAAATTGTCAAAATTTGTAATGACATTCATGAATCCAATCATGCACTGAAGAATTTCATTCACTCAAATAGCAATAGAGATCAGATTAATATAAGTGCCCTTCCTTGGTTATTAACGGAGCAGCAAAGTGATGCCATAAAAGAAGTCATACGAAAAATTTGATTTCCCACAGGATTTGCTGGGAACATAAGCAATCTCATATCAAAGAAAAGTGAATTTGGGCCAGGGCTCAAAATGCATGATTGGCATACTTTCATCAAGGTAAGTTATGTTCTTCTGTATTTACAATATATTCATAAACTACGTGTACTATTCATTATGTTATGTTAGAAAATAATGAAATGATTGATTTATAATTACTGCAGTACGTGCTACCTCTATCTCTCCCAGAGAACTTCAACAATAACATCAAACAAGTGATATATGATCTTGGAAAATACATGAGGTAAGCAGTAATATCTGTTCAATTTGTTGTATATATTTATTATATTCGCGATTTGTTTTTCTTGCTATGTAATCTATTGTATATTATTTTGTAAAGTCTCGTATTTATATATTTTTTGTGACTTGAATCTCTTAATGTAGGTGGTTGTCATCTAAAGAAATCCATAAAGAAGATATAAAATATTGGAAGAGAAGAATTCCTCATTTACTGTGTGAAATGCAAAAGTGTCTACCTCCAACTTTTTTCAATGCACAAGAACACTACCTCATACACCAAGTTGAGGAGATTGAATTGTGTGGACCTGCACACACTAGGTCAATGTGGATGGTTGAGAGGCACTTGAAATCTTTGAAGGCTTTGGTTTGACAAAGAGCACATCCTGAGGGTTCTATGGTAGAGGGATACATGGTATACCAGACTATGGTGTACATTACTAAATATCTTCCTAAGTTTGCTTCAAATATCCATGTAGATCGCATTTGGGATCTCGACCCTTTTAAAAAATTCAAAGGGGAGTACTTGATGGGGAAAGGTAGATTGAGGAAAGTGATAGGTAATAAATTATAAGATGTTATTGTAATAAATTATTTCTTAATCTTCAAAATAAATCGGTTGTAAGTCGTCTATTTTTTTTTGGTACAGTTGCTCGAGAGTGGGATGCACTAAATTTGTATATTGCAAACAATCTTGATTGGATGATGGTATGGATTGAACGATGTCAACATTCTGGTCACACATTAACATGGGAAGGTGTATCTTCATTGGTTAAAGAAGCTCATCGTAATGGAGATTCTAATGTTACGCAAAGGGAAATAGATTTAGCATATGGTTTAAGAGATTTCTAGGTACGTACAAAATTATTAATCACCCGTATGTTTATCAACTCACGATATAATAATTTTGACATGTTTCACATATTATTGCAGGTTAAACACCACAAGGGTATGTTCTGTAATGGTCAAAAATTTTGCGTCAAAGTGTTGGATGACACGAAGAAAACTTGTGATTCTGAAATAACTGCAGTCTTTCAAGTGACTAATATTTCATCTAGAAATGACTTAGATCCTCAAGAGTCTAAAAATCAATACTATGGCATTTTGGATGATATACTTGAGTGCGACTTTAGTTCCTTCAAATTAGTACTCTTCGTTGTCAAATGGTATAGGCTACGACTTAATCCAAATGATCCTAATAGAACTGTTATTGAACATGATAATGGATTTACAATGGTTAATACAAGGTCATTTGAGCCAGTTGGGGATGAGCCCTATGTTCTTCCAAGCCAATGTGAGTAGGTATTTTACTTAGAGGTTTCACATAAACCGGGTTGGTCATTTGTTGTTAGACATGAACCGAGAGGAAGGCCGATAAAGTATAATGCGATGGAAGAAGAAGATACCGAAGAAGTAGAAGATGATGTAGATGATGATCACGATTGACAATTATTGGATGATGTTCCTGAGACAAATTTTCATGAAGAAGAAGAAGAAGATGATGACGATGATGCTGTTACTGATGATGATGATCAAGATGATGTTGATGTTGATGATGACGACAACGATGAAAATGATGACGACGACGATGATGATGACGACGACGATGATGAGGATGATGATGATGATGATGATGATGATGAGGATGATGATGATGAAATTTAAAGGTATGCCATCAATCCTTAATGTATTTAATATTCATTTCTTGATAGAAATATATTTGTCTTAAATGGTTACATAGTTTATTCATTATCTATTTAAAAGCTACAAGTTTCAACTACAAATAGAATACTGCTAATCTAAATTAACTATTAATCTAAATTAATTAAATAAAACTATTTAAAACACATATTAATGTGAGCCTGATTTAAGTGTTATAATGTGTACGTTTTAATGTTTTTAATTTTTATGTGATGCTTATGATGGATGTGATTATGATTATGATGTGATTATGCTCACGATAATTGAATTAAATTTGCAGGAAATTGAACCCCTTTCAAGAGCATCCCGCACAGTCTCATGGATCGACAGGTATAAGTCAATACACCTTATAGAAAGTCTATTTAATACACTTATCAATAGTAAGATTGATGTCTTCTAAGATCTCTCCCATTTGCAGGTACCAGCAAATAGGTATTTGTCAGAAGTGTCTTCCTCGAGTGAGGGAAATATAGGAATAGAAGAGGAAAGTGAGACATGCAGTTTATCTAGAATAGGGAGATTAACTAGAGGTCAAAGGACTAGAAGGAAATTCAATAAACACATGAAATTTTTCCTTGCTCAAGGGAGGTCATGTTCTTATGATGATGAGACGAAAGGCGACATCGAGGTGCCCTTGAGGTACCAACATCTACAGAAACATTGGGTACCCAAGGAACTTCCTCCAATAAACACTAATTTTTGTGTTAATGAGAGGATATATCGCATAGCACCATCATCATTACATGGTTTGGGCCTATTTTCTATGGATGGCATAAAGGTGTCTTACAACAAAGTTTCTAAATTGATGGAGTATGTTGGACCATGTTACGATTACAAAAGTTGGATGCATATTGTTCAATATAAAAAAAGTATGCGTAGGTATGCACTCTCGGCAAATTATATACAACAGCAAGACAATAATCAAAGTAAAAGTGTGGCTATATACATTGATGGAAGGCCGAAAGCAACAGGGGATATTGCGGGTTTTATAAATAGTACACGACCTGGGTCAACTATAAAGCAACCCAATTGCATATTTGAGGCGCGCGAGGGAAATCGTATATTCATCTGTGTGATAAAATCAATACGTGCAGGGGAAGAGCTGCTTATTGATTACAATTTGAACCACATAGATACAAACGAGGCTACTATCATGGGGGTGGTACATACTATTAAACCAACTTCTAATCAATGACTCCAACATACCATTTAGTTATTAAATTTTTGGTTAACATTTTTATACTTGATCTTTGACACAGGGGCACAATATGGAGCAACCGCCTGAAGGTGATGGTGACGATATTCCTAGCTCATCTACACATGAGCAGGTAAAACTCATTGTAATTGTGCAAACTAGATAGAAGCAAAATGTTATTTTTTTTAATGTTATTTTCTTCATTGTTTTGGAGTAATTTTGATAATACTAATACTATTGTTGTCACAGAGGGCCGGTGGTCGGAGAGAGGGAAAGCAACCTGCAGTCCCTCAGGAGTCCCCCCTTGTGGACCCTTTTTTTATTGATTTAGCAGAGACCGATGACCCGATCGGTTCCATTAATAAGCTGCTAAAGAAAATTGGGAAAGAACTTCTACATTTGGTATCCATACATCCTCAGACTCAGGAAATAAAAGACAGGGCAGCTGAGTTGTTGCGCACTTCTGAAAACTTTAAAGTAAGTATTAATGAAATTTTTAATTATTACAAGAGTTCAATAATGGTTTTTATGTTATGCTCTTTTATGACATTAATTAAAATATGGATGCATTGTCTTTACAGAGTTATTTGCGTAATTTTGAACCCCATTCCCATGATGAGGCCAGTACTGCAAGTGGTTCAAGTAGATCACATGTTCCATTCCCCACTTGTGTTTTCCACTGAATATATATAGGAATGATCATAATCATTGACAATACATGCTCAAATAATCTTTTTTTTTAATGCTCTAACAATCTTGTCCATGCTAGTCCACGCGTTCTATATTTATGCATGCTCTAACAATTTTATTCTTCAGCTCCTTTCCATGATGATATGACAACGCCGCCTCCATCCAGGACAGCCACAAATGTCTTGCCGACTGCCATGTCAACAACACACAGCCTAAATGCACCAACTGTTGCACCATCTACTGGTACACAAATCCCTCTTTTTCTCTCTTTTGTTATGTGTTTAAGTGTTATGTGTTTACGATGTAGATCCCTTGATTGTGTTTGTGCCATGGGTGCTCTGCACCAATTTATTTCCCTTGAAGTATTATTTCTTGGAGGCATTTGATAATGGTTTTCATTTTTTGCAATAGGAGATGCAACAAGTCCCGATGCAACATCATTTCCTGGATGTTCCCGTGTTCCTAGTACGGGAACGGTGAAGGATTGCATATTGATCATCAGCGACAATGAAGGCATTCCCTTAAAAGTAGCCAAAGTTCCAGGTACTTTAAAGTTATTATTATTCTATAGTGATATAATAGTAATTTAGTTTTTGATCACTCTTCATCGACTAATGATCCCATGATTATTTTGTAGGGAATGATATTTTTTGGCCAAAACTTGGTGACGAGTGTTTGCAGATATTCAGGCTCACCCTATGTACATGGTGGAACATCATATCCTAACTAAAACCCCAAACCACTATTTTGATTTCATATCATTGCTAGAATAGTTTTCCTTTTCATCAATTTCTTGAACTATATTAAAGGTAGCTTCTCTTCATTTATGAGTCTAACATGTTTTTTTTTACTTAAAAGGTGGAATAACCAAGATAAAAAGTTGAAGGATGATCTTGTACATAGTATGACCCAGCTTTTTGGACCTCGTGCATTCGAGAGAAACAAGCTCCTTGAAAAAGCTGGTTTATGTTTGAAGTATATTAGGGACCAGTACAGGAAATATTTAGAGGTTAACCCAAGGCACGAGCGTCCGCCCTGTGTTCTTGAGGCTGAGTGGCAGGCTTTGATTTTGGATGGAAAGTATAAAGCCGACATGAAAAAAGGAATTACGCCAGTAGAGAGTAGAGCAAGGCAACAAAGGCAAGATTAGAAAAGCACGGGACACACAAGCTCGGCTCTGGTGGTTTTTCCAAACTTCAAGCACGAGTTGTAAGTATTAGTAAATGAAAACTTGTATCAATTTTTTTATATATTGCAAGGAAATTTTTTTTGATCAAACAATGCAAGTAAAATTCACCATACCAAGCAAAAATGTAGGGGTCAGAGTTCAATAGATGCCTCACAGAAGAGGACAAGAGAATTGGCTTCCAACAAGGCTATAGAGCCGTGGCTGAACGGCTACGAGCTGAAATCAGTGTGCAAGGTTCAAATAATGATGCATCTGAGCCACAGGTAAATAAGCTAAATGAAATTTATTTCAAATTGAATACTTTACCAATTAGTCTATTTGATGTTAAGTTCTAATATAAAGTGAGTATATCTATTTTAAGAAAGCAATGATAACAATGTGTAGGATATTGGAATGTAGCCTGACAATCCTTCTACACAATCTATGCATAATGAAGGTTCGCATGATGTGAATCCTAGTGGTGGAGGTATACATTTGCTATTAAAATTTTTATATGTAATTACAATTGGTGTTTGGATTAATGTAACATTTTGTATAGCAACTGTAGAGGATCGAGGGGTCGGTGCTCATGAGCATGTTGAGGTTGAGTCTAGACAAAATGATGTGGCCAGATCAGGTAATTAAAGAGCGCCACAGTTATGTTCTTTAAAATAATTAAATACTTGTAACAATTATAATTAAATATTTTAAATTTAACTCTTTTATTTGTTATTGTAGAGGACCCCCCTTTGCAGCAGCATAGGAATTTGAGATCATCAAGAACAGAGAACAAAACAACTGATGAGGGGGGTATTGATGATAACACTGATGCTCCTCTTAGAGCTTACATAGAAAAAAAAATTAGAAAGAGAAAAAAGAAATGATTGTCATCTAAATACCTTAATTGATAATGACTGAATTTTATGTCTCAATGAATTTAATTATGTGCTAATGAATGTTCATGAATTATGTGTTTATTTTCATATTGATGAATGTTGCGTGTTAACGAATCTAATGTGTTAATGAATGTTATCATGTGATATTGATTGAATGTTACATTTTATTAATAATTGAAAGAATGAATGAATGTTAGATGTTAACAGGGAATGTAGAGTGATGTTAGGGGGAGGGGGGTGGGGCCAAATGAGCTTCCACCTTCACGTGGTTGGCCCTGTTTAGTAGAGAATATTAAACTATATTCTCGAAACAAAGTGAAGCTCAATAAGATACTAAATGAGTCAAAATGGTTATCAAGGTCCTCTATCCATAAGATACTTGTAGTCAAAATGGTTATCTAGGTCCTCTATCCATTCCATAAGTTCTTCACCATTCAAACTTCCTCCATAACAAGGAATGTGCTCTAGGTTAGTCATGAAGCCTAGCATGGACTCTCTATCAGATAGAGCCACTATTTCAGAGCCTTTTCTGTGCATTTCCTTCAAGCACTGTACAGTGTACGGATTTGAAAGGGAGGGCAGACCAGTGTGGAAGTTAGAGTATTTATATCTTATGCTTTGAGAGTTTATTTGGTAGATTCAAGACACCTTATATCAAAGTTATTCTTTTTTCTTATCTGTTGTTCTGTCAAACCCTCATTTTTTGGGTTATTGCATTCAAATGGCCTTAACTTGCAAATAAACCATAGGATATCCTCTGTTCTTTGTAAAATGCAAGTTAAGGGGGTTTATTTTCATATTTTAAAAGCTTTGGAACAGGATACTAAGCCAGAGAATTTCGAGAGCAAGCCCTAGGTCAAGAATCTCAATGTTCTTGACTAGGAGTTGATGGATTATGCAAGATCAGAGGGTAGCGGCAAGTAAAGGACCTCAAACCTTGTTGAATCTAGATCTTTAGAGCATGGTGGACATCTTCAAAGTCTGATCTTGGTTTCATGCACCCATTTTCAATGCCTTGTTTTGGAACCCACACCCAAAGGCATGCATTAGGTCTGCGGACTCAATAAGGACATTGATATGCTGGAGTGGAGTCAGGGTCTGGGAGTTGGAGGATTGTTAGAACATCAAAAAGGGTACTCAAAAAACATATAAGTTCATAAGGTCCTTTGTCAAATTGAAGAGTTATTGCTGCAGAACAGGTTTTGGAGACCTACTAGAGTCACTAGGTCTATTTGTGATTTTGATGTCTTGGGTTGTTTGGAACACAACCAATGCATGATTCTACATGTTTTAGGGAATCTTAAGAGTTTTCAAATGTTTGATTGGGTTGGCAAAGCCTAGGATCAATAAAGTCTCTTTTGGTAGAAAATCAGGGAACTTGTCCCTAAAAGGAAATTTGGTCTTGGTTGGGATTGAGTCAATAAGGTGTTAGAAGTATCTTGAAACCTTTGAAGTCCCTCTAGTACAGAGATTTTAAACTGGTCTGATAGAATCAGAGGCTAAATTGCTTAGGTGTAACATTTTGGTGTCTTGAAGTGGGTTGGGGCTTAAGACCAAGTTTCTTGTTGACCACTCTGCATCACATTGTCTTGCATGAAATTAGTCATTCTGTATACACTGGTCTAGTGTTGTCAATAGACCCAAATAGTTCAAAGATACTCGAACCAATCAGATGTTTTATGGGGTGCATTTTTGTGTTAGGTAGAAAGGATTCTTCATACAGGTGAAAGTCTCGAACCTTTCCCCACTCCCAAAAAAATATCACTTGTACTGTTATGAGCAGTCATGAGGACTAGACAGATACATTATAATATATGTAATTGCCACTTGAATGTATTTCTATTCAACCACATTTATGGGCCTGTTTGGACCAAGGCACACAGTAGCATCTACAAAGAAGAATATCCCAGGTGTAACAAGCTCTAAGAATATACCAATAGTTCTAAGAAGTTCCCTAGCACATAGTAGCATCTACAGAGAAGAATATACAACATGAGGGCAGTCACTGTAAAGACAACATGATAATGTACACTCATTGTATGTGTACATTATCATGTTGTCTTTACAGTGACTGTCCTCATTCAAGTGGCAATTACATAAGGGACAGTCACTGTGAGATGTCCTCATTTGTGACAAGGACAGTCACACATGAGGACATCTCACAGTCACTGTCCCTTGTGTAATTTCCACTTGAATGTATTGTTATTCAACCACATTTATGGGCCCATTTGGACCATGACACACAGTAGCATCTACAGAGAAGAAGTTTGGTATGCAATGGTCTTGAAACCTCCTGAGAAATTCTTGGTATGCATTTGTGTGGTGCAAAAGCTTCGTTGAAAGAGAAAAAGAAGAAAAGAATAGAAATGATTTTTTTTCTTTTTATGTCATATACTATAACCAGCTACTTATAACTTGCAAAAATTATTATAACCATTTGAAATTGAAACTTAGTTTAATGTGAAACTGAGAACTGCTTTATTAGAGCTTTCTGTGATTTAGATTCAGACATCAAGAACATTATTTTCCTAATATTGTGATTAATGTTTATTTATTAATATCTCATACTAACAAACAATTGATAATTGTAGGGAAAACGTCATTGGGGGTCTTTGAGGATCCACCAGAAGCCAAGGAGAAAATGTATTCAAATGCTAAAGATGGTGTAACAGTCCTTACAGCTGTTGAACCTTGCTGTGTAGATCATCTCCGATTCTCCAAGTTCAACAGTACTATGGTATTCCTTTGGATACTTCTAATGGTAAATTTCAGACATCAAGTTCTTTTCGTATGAAACTACTACATTTGTAATCTGTAGTTTTAAACTTTTAGTTTATAAATGTTCATCAGCTTTAGTTCGTATGCTGCCATTTCAAGTGTGATTAATGAAGTTACCTTTATCACAGGATGAAAGTGAGCAGTCAGCATACTGGTACGGAGCTGGCAGCATTGATACGGTGACTAGGGCATCGTTTAATGGTGGTATTGTGTTTTCCCATGTTTAGGGCATCGACCTTTTGAAGCATTGCCTTCATCTTTCTTAAGTCTGAGTTTTAAGTTTGTTTATCTCTCTCGGCGCTGTTGAAAATACAAATGACAACGTTCTTGTTTGTTTTGCCCTTATATCCCGATGTGATTTCATGGAGGGTTACGGCGCTGTTGAAAACACAAATGAAAACACAAATCCCTTGTGTAATTGCCACTTGAAGGAGGACAGTCACTGTAAAGACAACATGATAATGTACACTTACAGTGAGTGTACATTATCATGTTGTCTTTAGAGTGACTATCCTCATTTGTTGAAGAAGAAAAGCATTAATGTGGCTGAATAGCAATACATTCAAGTGGCTATCACACAAGGGACAGTCACTGTGAGATGTCCTCATTTGTGACTATCCTTACAGTGAGTGTACATTATCATGTTGTCTTTAGAGTGACTGTCCTCATTTGTTGAAGAAGAAAAGCATTAATGTGGTTCAATAGCAATACATTCAAGTGGCAATTACACAAGGGACAATTGATCACTGTGAGATGTCCTCATGTGTGACTATACTTGTCACAAATGAGGACATCTCACAATGACTGTCCCTTCTGTAATTGCCACTTGAATGAGGATAGTCACTGTAAAGACAACATGATAATGTACACATACAATGAGTGTACATTATCATGTTGTCTTTACAGTGGCTGCCCTCATGTTGTATATTCTTCTCTGTAGATGCTACTATGTGCTAGGGAACTTCTTAGAACTGTTGGTATATTGTTACAACTTGTTACACCTGGGATATTCTTCTTTGTAGATGCTATTGTGTGTCGTGGTCCAAACAGGCCCATAAATGTGGTTGAATAGCAATACATTCAAGTGGCAATTACACAAGGGACAGTCACTATGAGATGTCCTCATGTGTGATTGTCCTTGTCACAAATGAGGACATCTCACAGTGACTGTCCCTTGTGTAATTGCCACTTGAAGGAAAAAAGCATTAATGTGGTTCAATAGCAATGTATTCAAGTGGCAATTACACAAGGGATAATCACTCTGAGATTTCCTCATTTGTGACTATCCTTACAGTGAGTGTACATTATCATGTTGTCTTTACAGTGACTGTCCTCATTTGTTGAAGGAAAAAAGCATTAATGTGGTTCAATAGTGATGCAGAGTAGTCAGCAAGAAACTTGGATCTATGTCCCAACCCACTTCAAGACACCAAAATGACTCAACCAATCAATTAGGCTCTGATTTCTATAGGTTAATGTTTAAACTCTGCAAAGTAATGAATTTGAAGGTTTCAAGGATCACACAACAACTTATGGACTCAATCCCATTCAATAACAAATTTCCTTTTAGGGACAAGTTCCCTGATTTTCTATCAAAAGAGACTTTTAAGGTTCTAGATCTTACTTCCTACAGAAAAACTTAGAAACCCCTTAGATATCATCTAAATAACAAGAATCATGCATTGGTTGTGATCTAAACAACCCAAGACATCAAAATAACAAACTGACCTAGTGACCCTAGTAGGTCTCCCAAACTTGCTCTGCAGCCATAACTCTGCAACTTGCCAAAGGACTCTAAGAAGTTATATGTTTTCTGAGTACCCTTTTTGGATTTCTAACAGACCACCAACTCATCTCAGACCCTGACTCCACTCCAGCATATCAATGTCTTCATTGAGTCCGCAGACCTAATGCATGCTTTTAGGTGCGGGTTCCAAAACAAAGCATTGAAAATGGGTGTATGAAACCAAGATCAGAGTTTTGGAGTATTCTCCTGATCCAGATAAACAAGAATGCACAAGTTTTCAAGTCCTCAATACGATGCAAGCTTCTGATTTTATTCTGATTACCATCTTCCCAGCCAAAAACATGGTAGTTTTTGATCTAGGGCTCGCTCTCAACAAATGCAGATGCAACCCCCTACCTCAAGGCTTTTAGAATATATAAATATACATCCTTAACTCTCATTCCACCAAGGAAGAAGGAATTCCAATGGTTGAAACGTGAGTTAAGGTCTTTACATCAATCAAACCCTGAAAATGAGGGTTTGTAAACAATGCACAAAAAATTTGAAATAACTTAGATATAAAATAAAGAGAATCAATCAAACCAACTTCCAAAGCATCAGATGTCACTATTACAACTTCCAGGCAAATTTTATCATCCAACTACCATCCGTACAGCCGTACAGAGTTCATTTTTCACCAGAAATGCACTAAAACAGGGTTATTTTTATTTTTTATGAAAGCAAAATGATTACAATACTGGTTCTCTGTCTGTCTTCGACCATTTGAAGCCTAAAATAGGCTCTCCAAACATTGGTTCAACCATCTAGGTGGTTAGAATAGTTTATCCAACAAATGTCAACTTTGCTAAGCAACTTTTAAAGTTGCATTACAACTTTGCAAACAACTTTGCCGAGAAGGTTAAAAATGTGTTGTGAAACTTTAGGAACCTTATTAAAGTTATTTTGGACCTTCAAACTTCTTAACAACATCTAAATGACACCTAATAAACACTTACTATGCTCATTTCATCCAAGGACTCAAAAGATGCCCAAGGTTTATAAGTCACCAAGGGGTCTTGTGTCCAACAAGTGGATGTTTATAAGGAGATAAAATCAATCCTTAATATTTATTACAAACCAAGAAAACATCTAAAACTCCTATTCTAATTTATTGTCATTCAAAAAGACTCTGATTTGTCATTCAAAAAGACTCTGATTTGTCAATCAAAAGGACCTTTCACCAGTCAATCCTTCAAAGCTCCAAGGTGAAAATCTTATGTTCCAATTGATAGGATTTGACTCCTTGGCTTCATGGCAACTTCCTTCAATCATGGTGTCTTTGGCTTGCATTAGGGATGCCCCTGCATCAAATAGCAATGCATTCAAGTGGCAATTACACAAGGGACAGTACATGCCCATTAAAGTTGGTGTTTTGTTATCCAGCATGACAATGGAGACAACATACTCTGTGTCAATTTTACTGATCAAATTTCCCTCCGCCAGGCAAAGCAACAATCTGGGTATGATAAGGTGAAATTTTGTAGTCCTTTTGGGTATGATAACAGTTCCAGTTTCCAATAAGATGGTTCATTTTTATAATCTAGCTTCAATTTCTCTTGTGAAAATCTTTTTTTCATTTTATGGGTGGTAAAATATAATTATTATGCTAGAGGTGTGTACTTATGGATGATAATGAAACAAAATGATAAGATTTAAGACTCTTGTTTTTTTTAAAATAGCAATTTAAGTTTCCTTCTATTATAAATTACTGTTTTTCTATTTTTTAATGTATCTTTCCAGATCTTTTATATCAATTTTATTTATGAAATATAAATATATTAATAATGTTTTAGTGTTTTTAGGATTAGTTTATATCAATTCTATGTATCATCATTCGTCATTCAATTGTCAGTATTATTAATTTAGACTGTGCAATTGTAGAACTACTCGAATATGGGTTGGATGGATACTCAAGCAGGGGAACCCTCCTCAAATATCTCAAGCAGTGAACTTGGAAAAATGTGTCCTGAAGGAACCCTTTCCATCAGAGAGATAAAAGTACAAACAAGTAAAAGAAGCAGGCTTTGCAAATATGTTTTTGAGAAGAAAAATGATAGATTATTCGAGTATGGTTCATGAGGTATATCTAAAAAGACATTTTTTTTCTTATTATAATAAAAGAGGAAGTTGTGAATGTCAAAGTTGAGTGAAACAAAAATTATTTTCATCAAATTTTGTTAGGCTTGCTTTTGGGAATAGTTTCTTACAATATTGCTATTAAGATTTTTATTGTGTAGTTTTTAGATTAGGTTTATAAAATTATATTTCATGAGTAGTGATTCATATTAATCAATTAACGATACTTTTGGAAGGTATTTTCAATGTGTCAAATTTTGATATTTTTACAAGAATTAGATTGTGTAATTTTTTTAATTAAAGTCATTGACTCATATTTCATAAATAATAGTTCTCATGAATCCATCTCTTATAAGATTGAATAGTCTATTTAGGAAGTATTTCTGATAGTATGTCAAATTATGATATTACTATTACCATTAGATTGCATGGCTTTGAAGTCAACCTCGTTGACCCATATTCTTCTTTGTAGATGCTACTATGTGCTAGGGAACTTCTTAGAACTGTTGGTATATTCTTACAACTTGTTACACCTGGGATATTCATCTCTGTAGATGCTACTATGTGCTGCGGTCCAAACGGGCCCATAAATGTGGTTGAATAGCAATACATTCAAGTGGAAATTACACAAGGGACAGTCACTGTGAGATGTCCTCATGTGTGACTGTCCTTGTCACAAATGAGGACATATCACAGTGACTGTCCCTTGTGTAATTTCCACTTGAATGAGGATAGTCACTGTAAAGACAACATGATAATGTACACATACAATGAGTGTACATTATCATGTTGTCTTTATAGTGGCTGCCCTCATGTTGTATATTCTTCTCTATAGATGCTACTATGTGCAAGGGAACTTCTTAGAACTGTTGGTATATTCTTACAACTTGTTACACCTGGGATATTCTTCTCTGTAGATGCTACTGTGTGCTGTGGTCCAAACGGGCCCATAAATGTGGTTGAATAGCAATACATTCAAGTGGAAATTACACAAGGGACAGTCACTGTGAGATGTCCTCATGTGTGACTGTCCTTGTCACAAATGAGGACATCTCATAGTGACTGTCCCTTGTGTAATTGCCACTTGAATGAGGACAGTCACTGTAAAGACAACATGATAATGTACACAAGTACCGTGAAGGTAGTTGCAAGTTAGGGATGTTTCATTGCATACCCGAAACAATGAAGATGTTATGGTCCACAAAATGTTTGTGCTTGAAAGATGAACAAATAAAATTAAACTTCTAAATAACCAAAGCCGCTAACAATAAATTCAACACAGATATGTCCTCATTTCTGGGTATTTTAGCTCTGTAACAGCTGAATACCAGATTACATAATAATGACAAAAGAAAAATAAACCCAACGTACTCAGAAATTGTAGCTGTGATTTCACGGAGGGAATCTCTCTCGGCACTGTTGAAAATACAAATGACAACGTTTCTCTACATTATCATGTTGCCTTTACAGTGACTGTCCCTTGTGTAATTTCCACTTGAAGGAGGATAGTCACTGTAAAGACAACATGATAATGTACACTTACAGCCCGTGTACATTATCATGTTGTCTTTAGAGTGACTATCCTCATTTGTTGAAGAAGAAAAGCATTAATGTGGCTGAATAGCAATACATTCAAGTGGTAATTACACAAGGGATAGTCACTGTGAGATGTCCTCATTTGTGACTATCCTTACAGTGAGTGTACATTATCATGTTGTCTTTAGAGTGACTGTCCTCATTTGTTGAAGGAAAAAAGCATTAATGTGGTTCATTAGCAATGTATTCAAGCAGCAATTACACAAGGGATAGTCACTCTGAGATTTCCTCATTTGTGACTATCCTTACAGTGAGTGTACATTATCATGTTGTCTTTACAGTGACTATCCTCATTTGTTGAAGGCATTAATGTGGTTCAATAGCAATGTATTCAAGCGGCAATTACACAAGGGATAATCACTCTGAGATTTCCTCATTTGTGACTATCCTTACAGTGAGTATACATTATCATGTTGTCTTTACAGTGACTGTCCTCATTTGTTGAAGGAAAAAAGCATTAATGTGGTTCAATAGCAATGCATTCAAGTGGCAATTACACAAGGGACAGTCACTGTGAGATGTCCTCATTTGTGACTGTCCTTACAGTGAGTGTACATTATCATGTTGTCTTTATAGTGGCTGTCCTCATTTATTGAAAGAAAAAAGCATTAATGTGGTTCATTAGCAATGTATTAAATAATTTTTTTTTTTTAATCCACCCACGGGCGTCGCAATTGCGATGGGAGCCCATCGTAATGCGATGCAGGTGCCTGTCGCAATTTCTTGGGAGGCCCATCGCAATTGCGACGGCCCTCTGAAGCCATGCGATGGGGGGGCGACGCCCATGCCGCTAACAAATCTTAGCGACATTTCGACGGGAGGGTGCCGCAATTGCGACGGCTACCCATAGACGTCACAATTTGCGACTAAAAAATAGCGACGTCTATGGGTGTTGCTATTGTGACACATAGCCGTCACAATTGTGACACATAGTCGTCGCAAAATGCCCCCAAATGTATTAGTGTAATCAAGCCCATCATCAAACTGGGCGTGCATGGAATCACACCAAAGAAGTGCAACACTATGTTGTTGTGTAAGTTTCTCCATGTTTTCAATAATTAAGTTCAATGTCATAAACATGGGGTGCAATGTGGGGATATTGGCATAGGTGGTTTGAAATCCTCTAAGTTCATTTAGATTATCTCCTATTAGATCTTCTAAACAGTGAAGGTTTGTGACAGGTACGTCTTCTGGAGGTGGGGGATTGTTGGGAGGTGCTTCTAGATTATTTACGGGATCATTAGGAGGGTTTTCTAATTCCATGTCTGATAACAATGAAAAAACAAATAGATAATTACAATGATTTTTTAAAAATAATGAAAAAACTCATTGCTACCCTAATTTTTATACAAAAACTATAAATTTCTATTTAAAAACAATACAAACAGTAAAAACAATAAAAATTACAAGCTTTCACATACCTTTGGATTCAATCAAAATAGGAAAGGGGGTTTGAAAGCCGATATTTGATAACCCTAGCTGCATTCATGTTTTCACAATGAGAAAATGTTGAATGCGGCTAGGGTATAGTCTAATATATTTACTGGGAAATATTGGATATCCGATAATATCAGATATCTGATTAAGCCTTTTACTTTGGCTTTTGGCTTGGCCAGGTGTATTGACACCCAGGCCTACTAAAAAGTCAACATATGCATTTGTGCACTTTTGGATGAGTGAAAATAAGTTTTTTTCATATCGCCACTTTTTGGCATACCATGATCCTGCACATACCTCTATACACTACAAAACTACTGTGCATGGAATAGATTTTATTTCAATTGAAGAAAATTTTTAGAAATTTTCCATGCACTGGCAATTCCTGTTCTTCACCATTCATATTTCTCAGATAATATGAATCTTTTTCATGAGCTTGATGGATAATATAAGGACCCAACCATAATGATTCAAATTTTTTATGCATGCCCTTATATTTACTCCTTGCATTCCATTGAAGAACTATATCTTCAGGCTGGAATTTCTTGATAGTTGCTCTCTTGTCAAAATGATACTTCATCTTTTGTTGTAGTCTAATATTCTCCTTTTGACCTTATCTTCTTGTTTCATCTAGTTCAACAAGCTAGATCATCCTATTTTGCAAAGGATAACTCATTTCTAAATCTTCCTTGATTTAATACCATAAACCATTTCAAATGGAGACTTGCCTATAGCTCCTTTTTTTGTAATCCTATCTACCCACAAAGCTAATTTCAACTTTGCATGCCAAGTTCTTTTGTTCTTTTCTAAAGTCTTCTTCAGAATTTGCAAAATGCTTTTGTTGCTTGATTTTGCTTGTCCATTAGCTTGTGGGTGATATGGGGATGAGTATGACATTATTATGCCCATTTCTGAACAGAAATCCTTGAATTCTTGTGGTCTAAAACTCATGGCATGATCCATTACTAATTTGACAGGAACACCAAACTTTGTGATTATGGTGTCCATAAAAAATTCATTAACTACTGCACTTGTAGCCTTTTTTGTTGGGATTTCTTCAATCCACTTAGTGAAGTAATTAGTGGCCACAAGTATCCAACTATGTCCTTCACTAGACTTCTCAGTAAACTTCCCAATAAAATCAATACCCCACATAGCAAAAGGGGCCTCTGTAACCACGAGGTTTAACATTAATGCTCCTGAAAACTTTAGCTTTTTTGAGAACTTTTGGCATGGTTCACATTTCTTGAAAAATGCACGAGTATCTTTAAATAGTACATGCCATTAAAATTTAGCCCTCAAAATATTGTAAGCAGTTGCCTTAGTAGAGTGATGTCCTCCACACATTCCAGAATTCATTTCTTTTAAAATCCTCTCAGATTGTCCCTTATCTAGACATAAGAGAAATATCCCATCATTATGTTTCCAATACAAGTCACCTTGTATCAATACATACCTTTGGGCTTGCAACTTAAGGCTTCTCCTCTGATTTTCATTTAGGCCCTTTGGGCAAATAGCATTTTTGAGAAAAAAATACAATGTTTGTATACCAAGGTTGCATCTCAATGTTGGTGATAGTTCCTTTATTTATTTCAACATTATTGACTTGTATTAGGTCCATATTTTCTTCTATCATTAACTTGGCAAGTCCTAGACCTCTAACAAGCTTAGTGATGTGAAGCTCCAAATCAAATTCTTGGATTATGTTAATCCACTTGCATCTTTTTCCCATGATCTCACTTTGTACTAGAATATCCTTGACTGCAAGATGAGGAACATATGCATTTACTTTAGCACAAAATAGATAAGGTCTGAATGCTTTGACTGATTTTACCAAAGCATAGGCCTATTTTTCCATTAGCTCATAGTTCAGCTCTTCTGACTATAGTGATTTGCTAAAGAAAGCAATGGGATGCTCAAATCCCTCCCCATCTTCTTGTAAAAAAATTATTGTAATGGTATGAAATGATGCAGAGGAGAAGAGAGAAAAGGGCTTAGAATAATCATGGGATACCAAGATAGGTGCTTCTTGGATTGTTTGTTTAATTTTTTCAAAGGGCTCACTTGCATCTTGACTCCATCCAAACTTCACATTCTTTTTTAGCAGCTTGACAATAGGCTTGACTAGTTCTGCAAAATTGGCAATGAATCTTCTGACAAAGTTAATTTATCCAAGGAAAGACTAGACACCTTTGAGGTTTTTAGGAGCAGTGACTTTCTTAATGGCTTATACCCTTTCAAGATCAATCCTCACTCCTTATTTGGACACTATATGCCCTAGTAGATTTCCCTCAATGACAACAAAATGACATTTCTTAGGGTTTAAAGATATGCCATACTCCAAAGCTTTAATCAATACCTTTTCTAGGTGATCACAATGATCCTCTTCCCTTTTAGAATATGCAGTCAGGTCATCTTGATATACTACTATGAGAACATCAATAAGGTCTTTAAATGCTACATACATTGCCCTTTGAAAATTTTTCCAACATTTTTCAAACCAAAAGGCATCCAGACATATACACATGCATGTTCCCCACGGAGTAGTGAATGATCTCTTGAACTGCTCTGATTCTTTGACTAGCACCTGGTTATACCCTAAAAAATTAATCCATCATGGATAGTAAATCATAGCTAGTCACCTTATGGAGCATAGCCTCCATATTTGGAAACCCATAATTGTCTTTTAGTGAAGCAACATTTAAGTTCCTGAAGTCTACACACAACCTTATGTCACCATTCTTTTTTCTGACTGGTACTAAGTTTGAGACCCAAGATGAATGTCTTATGGGCTCAATAATACCTACATCCCTTAATTTGGTCAGCTCATTTTTCATTTTGGTAACTAACAAGGGATTAATAGGTCTTTTCTTTTGTCTAAAAGGCTCGACATCTTCTTTCAGAGGGATTTCATGCTAAAACAGGTCTTCCCTATAGGCTTTGAGATCATCATATGACCAAGAAAAGACATGTTTATATTTTTTTAGCAATCTTATTAGATTTATTCTCACCTCCATACTGAGTCTCTTTCCAATGTATACTAACTATGGGGATGTTTATGACCCTAGGTTTATTTCTTCTAGATCATCCACCTTAGCATTGGATTTCTGAGACATATGACTATCATTTATTTTGAACATGCCTTCCAACTCAACCAAACCCTTGGGGATATGGTTGGAAGGTAGTTGTACAACTTCATTTCTCATGACACAATTTTTTCCATCAACAACTTCTTGATAAGCATCAAAATCAATTTTTTGACCATCATATTGATCTAACCCTTGGATGAACCTTAAGATGTCAGTGTCATCTTCAAAAACTTGCCAATTACAAACATTATTAGGGATAGTAGGTCTACTCTTTATTTCTAACTTTGACACACCAGTTAGGGTAGCATCAGTCTTTCAATGCAACACTTGCAAGGAAGTCTGCCATGATATTTTTTGATCTTTCCACCCACAGAATATTGAAAGAATCAAAGAACTCAATTCTATCCTAAACATTATATTTATATAACTTAAGTTTATCATCCTTTGCAACATATTGTGATCTAATCTGAGCAACAATTAACTGGGAATCTCCATAAAATTTCAAACATTTAATACCATGCTTTATTGCAATATCTAATCCCAGTATCAAAGCCTCATATTCAATAGTGTTATTTGTGCATTGGAAAGTTAATAGAAATGAGTACTTAAAAGTAGTACTTGATGGGGATATAAGTAGAAAACTAGCTCCTAAGCCTTCTTTAGAGCATCCTCCATCAAAGTACAACTAACATAGTCCATCTTTCTATAAGAGCAACTCATCAACAATTGGATAAGTATTTTGAAGCTGTGGCACAATTTCCTCAACTACGAAGTTGTTCATATCAATATCAATATAGAAATTCAGATACTCAGGGGCTATCATTTCAATCAAGACTAAGGAATAAGGCTCTATGTACAACTTTACCTCTATTCCATTTATAGGTATAGTTGCAACTTTCCTCCTCCTGCTGCTACCCATTGTCTTGATAGTAGCATACCATAATGAGGCTTGGTATCAACTACAACAACATCCATTTTATAAGTGGCCTTAGGGAATGCAACAATATTTACCTCTATTCCAATCAAAGTACCTACCATAGGAACTAATTTATTATCCATGGCATAACATCTGCCATTGGACGTATCAACTTGTAGCCCTAGTTCCTTCATAACATGGTAAGGCATAACTGTAGCTGCAAGACTAGAGTCTATCATGCAATTCTTCAATAATAAGTTATTTACAATCAGAGTAACATAAAAAGGATCAATGGAGGATGGCTCTTGGGTCACAATATTTCCAACACAAAAGTTGGAAACCCCTTTGGTTATCTCAAGTCCTACTACTGGCTTTACATTTTATGACACAATAGGGATGTCTTCTTGTTCATTTATCAGAGCCAAAGTAGCTGCCTTATGCTACTTTATTTTTAATATCTCTAATAAAGGGATTGACACCTTCATCTGAGACAAAGCATGTCTCATGTCAAAAGTTGGGGCCTCATTAGAAAGATCAAATAAATCTTTTCTTCCACCAACCTTTTTGTTTTTCTTTTCTATGATATTCTCCTCATTCTTCTTAGGACTTTGGACCACAATAGGTTCCTACTTGTTGTTACCTCTGTTTGGGAAAATATTTGGTTTAGGAGAAACCTTATTCTGAGAATCATCCTTAACAAAGACTGACCTTGGGACTCCTTGATCAACATCAACTTTTCTATTTCTCAAGTTATATGAGGATCTAGCCTAAGAAAATGAAGCCACAGTCAGATTCTTGATTTCTTCTTTGCTGGTCTTTCTCCAATGAGTACCTTCTATTTCTAGTCTAATCATATTTGTTTGACAAGTTTCATCATCAGATTCTTCATGATCAGAATGGGAGCATATTTGTTTCTCATAAATAGGGAGAATTCTCCTTCTATGGTCAACATCTTCTAACATCTCTTCATCATCTAAAGAGGAAAATTCTTCCACCTTTTGAGTGGTGAATGTATTTATTGTAGGCTTTTCAGATCCTTCATGGTTTCCTGCAGGTGGATCTTCTGGCTCATCTCCTAGAGCTTGGGCTACAACACATTGGTGAGGTGAGTGAGGCATGTCGCAAGCCACACACCATGGGATATTTTCCACATTATGTGTCGTATTCTTCTTCAAAGGATCCGGAGTATCCCTGCCCTTTTGTGGCTCATGGGTGTCAAAAATAGGCTTTCCATCTTTCCAATTTGTTTTATATGGATGATCATGTAATCTAGGAAATCTTTCCTTCCTTTGATATGGTGGTCTATTATCTTGAAAACTTTTCCCACCCTTATCAAATCTAGCAGACAAATCTTTAACAATATTGGCCAATTTGTCAACCTTGTCATCTTCTTTGGTAGGTTTTACAACATGTGGTCTAGTTTCTTTCTACAATTTACTTTCATCCCTTTTATACCTTTGACCAGATGCTTTCCTATTACTTTCAATATTCATGGCTAATTTGAAGGCATCTCTCAAGGTACGTGGGCTTTTGTCTCTTAAAAGGTAAGACATTTTTCCTTCTACAGCATTAAAGTA
The DNA here is from genome assembly GCA_027943335.1 of Chamaecyparis obtusa. Lineage (NCBI taxonomy): Eukaryota > Viridiplantae > Streptophyta > Pinopsida > Cupressales > Cupressaceae > Chamaecyparis > Chamaecyparis obtusa. The sequence goes on along the minus strand of BSBK01007120.1, from coordinate 978,548 downwards.
TGTGGTCAAACAAACTTCATCATCCAATCTCAAAAATTGGAATAATTTGTACATAGCCTTTTGAAATCTACTATTGAATTCTGACATGCTCTCATTTCAATGCTTCTTAATATTATTGAACTAATTAAGCATATAACTAGAATTGACATGTTCAACATATTGTTCTTTAAAGCTTCTGACAAACTCATCCCATGAAGTAATACTGTTTTTAGGTAGACCTCTGTACCAATCCCTAGCATCTTCTATTAATGACTGAACAAAAAGTTTCATAACAAAATCTTCAGTCTCTATTTTATAGTCATTCATGTTATCTGTAAAATATTTAAGATGTTCTTCACATGTAATGGCATTGTTACTAGTGAACTTAGGGATTTTGTCTCTTACCTCATTTGGGATGGCATTTGGCTAACTAGGAATAGCATCAAAAAATAATGACCAGTATCTATCTAGATGAACTAGCCTCCTTTGAAAATTTTGTGAAGCTTGGGCTCCACCTCCTCCAGTATTTTGATGTACATTATTCACAACAAGACTACCTATAAATGGGACTATGGGATTGACATTTTGAACTAGTCCTTGGACCATTTGCTTGGAGCTTGAGGCTTGAAAATTAGTCATTGGACCACTTGATTGATTTAAGGGTAATGTCCCACCAATAACAAAGACTGAGCTGCTAGAACTTGTATTCATATTGGCATGCAGGAATGCAATTTTCTTTTTCATCTCATCTGCATCAGCTTCTAATTCCAACTTCTCTAATTGGAAAGCCAGATCCTCTTTGGATTTTCTATCCTTCTCTACTTCTAAGCTAGCCTGAGATATTGCATTAGGATTAGCATCACTCCTTTTGGATTCATTTATGTTGATCCCAACTTTTTTTTGTTTTCCCTTATCAAATACATCCATTACATTATTTCTAAGATCCTCATTTATTTTGACCTCTGATGGATGCAACTGTCTCAAGATAGGGCCTTCACCCTTAAATTCATCATTTTTGGATTTAGGCTCATTGTTATTGATCTGTTGTCTCATAGCATCTATATTACCAAACAAATCACCATCTAAACCCCCAAACTTTTTATTTAGATTCTTTGCTTGGATTTAATTATTTTTTGTCTTTCTAATGAGATCCTTCCTCTCCATGAGTAACTCATAGATTTCTTGTTCCCACTCCTTTTGTCTTCTAGTAATCTCTAAAAACTGTTCCCGGTCCCTTTTCCTTAAAGCAATAATTTCTTCCCTCAACTTCTCAAAATCATGAGATGTAGTTTCAGTATATGAAGTATCTCCAATTTTCTCTAAACTTTCTTGTGCAGGAAAGAAACCAATGTCTATAAATTCATCTTCCTGAGGATGACTAACTGACTGAGGGTTCATTCTTCTAAGGAATTCAAGATATTTAGAAAATGAGGCGATTTCCTTTTGGATAAGGCTTGAAACACGCTCTTGAGCAGGCCTAGGAGAGTCATTGCTAGATGTTCCTCTTCTGGACCATTGTTTTTTACTAGGTGTAAGCAACTCCTCATGCATATTGCTTTCAGGGTGATCCCTATAGTATGACCTAGTATACCTTTTCCTACTCATAACAACTTTGACAAGATCTCAATAATTTTCAATATGCTTAACCAGAAATTGGTAAACATAGAGTTCAGAGTCACCACCCACACACTTGTGGGGATAGATTTATAAACTGGTCTTCAAGTGCAACAATAAACAATCAGCAGAAAATGGTAACAAGCTTTATTACAAAAATATTTTAAGTCCCTAGTAGAGTCACCAATTTTGTAGCGTTCAAAATTGCAGATGATCAAAACTAATCAGAAAACCTCTGATTCTTAACTCTAGTAGTCCCAATAGATGCATCAAACAATAATAAACACTAAGGTATTAAGGATTTAAATCCTTCTTCACTTTGAGCTCTAAGCTACAAGCGAGTATTGCCTATCAGATTGAATTCTTCAAATATCACAAATGTTATATGTATGCTTGATACAGATATAAACATATAATTCTCACAAAAATTTAAAGTAAATCATCACTTATATTTTGATTGATGGTGAAAACAATGCAAACTACTTGAAATGATCAGTGCCAAATCCTAGGGCATTAGAGTCAACAAACATATATCTACAGAAAATTTCTCAACTCAAATAATACCAAACCCCCAGATAAAATGCCTTACAGATTATCCTTTTATGTATACATTATATTATCAAATTCATGCATAAACACTAAAATCTCAGAGACCTCACTCAAGATTCAACCCCACTATCTACCTTGTAGAAAGATGTACCTAAAATGCCTTGCAGATTAAATACATGAAGAAATCAAGTTCACATATGAAGACAACAAACAATATAGATGGAATTCAGTATATTTTTATTGATAAACTTCTTTGTTAATACATTCAGAAAACTGAGACTCCTTAGAATTAAAACACTAAAACCAAAAACTCCTATTACACTGAGAAATTCACCACCTCTCAAAAATTCATAGAACTCACTATATATAGACAAACCATCTTGGAATCCTTAAGAAAAGGATACAACAAGCTTCAAATGGTTTGGGAAAAAACCCTAATACTAGAGTCATGACAAAGGACACAAAGTGCACCAAAAATGCAATCAGTTGCAATCTTCAAAATTGTAAGTTAGTTTGAGTGCCAAGTCTTCTATAATAGTCTCCAAAAATAGCTTTAACTCTACCAAGTGCTTTTTAAAAAGTCTCAATCAACCTTTCTTGTTTGAACGAACCAAACCCTCAGCCACCTTTCTCAAAGTATTAGTCCTTTACATTCAACTAATATGGATTTTTTAAGTAACAACTCTTATCTGGGTGACACATTAATATTCTTGTTCATCAATCTTTCTCTACAACTGTCCTTTGGCCAATAAAACTAAATCCATCTTGTCACTTCTATTCAACTGACTCAAAACCTAGCAGAAGATTTAAATTTGAAAAATAACGGTTAATCAAATAGGTTTAAAACACGACCGTTGATCTTCATCTTTTTGCGAAAAATTGAGCGACTCTCATTTATCTTTATAACAGTCAACTAAACTTTGAAAATCAACCGGCCACATCATCTATCCCAGCAACTAATCAGGAAAGAACACGTTGGCTATATCCAGCATGCAGATATACCACTTTGACCTCATAAAGCCTTAACTCTAAATCATCTATAGATCACGCGGCTAAAGATTTTCTCCCAATGTTGAATCTTTGTTTAACTCTAGGTTTAATGAAGATATCATGCGACTAGCGTTGATTCCTTTTCTCATCAACGGCTCAGATTCTTTCTCAGATTGCCTTTTACTTAACCCATGCTCGATCTAGTGATTACACGACTGAAGAAATCTCCCAATCACCTAATGTTTTTCTCAACCCTAGTTACATCATGAGAACATGTGACAAAGGCAATCTCCAAGTCACTGGATAAAATCTCAACCCACAAGATCTTGATCTGACGGTAGTCGCGCTATCTTTGAATATCTAGCATGACATCATCTTTATCAAGCGACTAAGAGACAACCATAGATCTTAACTTTGAAAAGAGACAAAACAATGGTAGTCTTGCTATTTCCCAATATTTCTTTGACTTTGACTTCTTTATGAGACCTGGCAACTAAAGGAAATACTATTTGGTTTATCTCACCTGGAGACTACCCGACTGAAGGAATTTTGGATCTAGAGACTGGGCGACTATAGTTACACTTAAAACATTTTTCATTGTAGTCGCTAGATCTCATAAAGCACTTAAACTTATCTGGAGACTTCCCGACTAAAGGCATTTTGCTAAGTCTCTCAATAAAAGAGAATATTCTGAATTTCCTAGGAGACTAAGCGATTGAAGGAAAAGATGACCATGCGCCAGGTCGCTAGATGACAAGCCATTAACTACCAAGATTAAGAGATTAAGCGACAAATGCAATCGCCCGTTCACTGAATAAAACAACTAATTGCCCAGGAATTAGGAGACTTGGCGAATGCCACAGTCGCGAAGTCCCTAAATATGAAGATAACAACCGGGCAAGAAAATGAACATGTGCAAAAATGGAGACTTAAGTGGTTGGAAAAGGTAACGAGGAAATAGAATAGGCCAAGGGTTTTTTGGACTTAGATAATTTTTGAAACCTTTTGGACATGAATAAACCCTAGTTCACAAACCTTAAAACTTGAATATCTCCTTGATTTTTTTCATTTTAAGACATGCGATCTTAATTGGAGCTTGGTAACATCATGAACTACCCCTGGCTAAGGGCGCAAGCCATGAAACTTTGTGGATTTTCTTCGTAAGTCAAAACAATTTTGCAGGTGGTCATGACAATTTTCTTAGATTTTTGTAGGATAAGACCATTCTTATTGGATTTTGGCTATGACAAGAAAATGGCCCAACACATTTTATGTTACAATAAAAAATAAAAAAAAGTTTGTGTTCTCATATGTACATTATCTTAGAAATCCTTAGCTCTATTGGTACATTATTTGTTACAATTAAAACAATTATAAACTTTATGTGTCTAATATGCACATCCTCCAACACATTGTATGACATCTTCATACATTGACTTTAACTGAGAAGCCCTTATAGCTATTGGTACATTATATGTTACCGTTAAAATAATTATAAACTTTATGTTCTCTAATATGTTCATTCTCGCACAAATCCTATGACATCTTACGTTACTCTAACTGTTACTATACATGCACATATAGTAACAAGTGTAAGACTCACCAATAAATACATAATAAAGTAATAAATTAAATATAAAACTAAATTGATGAAGCCATTGTATAAATGAGGAATAAATGGAAAGCAAGTGTAGTATGAAATGACTTATTCTTTCTCTCACTATTTAAAAGCCAAAATGAATAACTACAAATAAATGAGTTCATTTCCACATTTGAATGATTTTATAAGACATAATTTTCAGTGTCATTTTCATTGCAAACTCTTGAGCTATTTATGCTAAATATCCTTTGCATATTTCAAAGTAGTCTAAGGCAGTGGCTCCACATTCTTGAGATCAGGGCACTTGTTAAGGTTGCTACCTTAGTATACTATTTAGTTCATGTTTTAATACATCCAACTATTATTCATGTGTATGTGTTCACTATATGCATTAATAAGAGGCATATACTTTACGTTGTTTTCACTCACCTGTTAACAATCACAAAAGTCCAAAATAACATTTGTGTAGTACAACATTTACATTTTATTTCTTTCATGTTTCATAAATCAAACTAATGTTCTTATGAAACATTGGCAACGTGTCATTTCCCACACAGCTATGAGTGTTGGGGTGTTTAGGAATGGAGACTCAAATGATTTCAATGGGATGTTGAATGAGTTTTGGAAGATTTTGAATGATTTAATGAAATCCCCTTCATAATGCTTTAAAGTGGTAAATGATAGCAAGCCCACACTCGATTCAATCTTATAATGAAATGTTATAATATTTTTGAAATTAGGGGATTTATGTTTTCATAAATCAAAGTGTCATTTATACGTTTCTATGCAATATATGTATTAGATAGGGGCATATAAATTATATTATTTTCAGTCAATTGTTAATAATCACTGCATTCCAAATTTAGAAACAACAACATTGTCATTGATTTCATACAACATTTACATACTATTTAATTAATGTATTATTTAATCAAACTATTATTCTTATGAAACATAGGCAACATGTCATTCTCCACGTGGGGACTGGTGGTAACACCTTTATGCATGGGGTCTCATGATTTTAGTGGGATGTTCAACAATTTTTGGAAGATGTTGAATTATTTTAGTCGATTCATTTTATAATTTAATGTTTTTTTTTGGTTTTGTAATTAGGAGAGTTTATTTTTTTTCCTTTCAGTATTCATAGGTTTCTATTTCTTTGCATGGATTAATTAGAGGCATACAAATTATACTATTTTTAGTAAGCTATTTATTTTTATAAAAGTCCAAATTTAGAAACATCATCTTTGTCACTTTCTTTAATGAAACACTTATATACTATTCAGTTCATATTTTCATTTTTCAAACTACTATTCATATGTTAGATTGTACACATTAGTTATAAGCATACAAATTGTAGTAGTTTTTGTCACATGTTAGTAAGCAACACAACAATCCACTTTTACAAACAACATCATTACATTTTCTTTAATCATATCATAGTTACATCTTTATCTTGTCCAATGATTATACACATTAAAATACATATTCATATATAATTAGATGTCCACATTGTTGTAAACATTACTTCTAATTTTCACATGCAATATGATGTATTTTTCATAGTTTTGGGCATTGTTTTCCCCATCACATTGACGACTCCTTTCCGCAAAGGCTATCTACACAAGGCTCATGTGTGTCTATGCGATATACATACATACATATATGTGCACATGTGTACACACACATACATATATTTGCATATGCACACATAAACTCTAAATAAGTTACCACACACTCTTCAATTTAAACAAGTCAACCTAGTCTTATGATTTATGAATACATCTATTGATAATAGGTAAAATGTGGTGTAGGCTTACACAATAGCATGACATGTGGAAAAAAGGGAAAAAATATCAAATCAAAATTAGACAATTAGAGTCACCTATGTGGTGCATTTTACCGATTGATAGCCTAATGAAGATGTCAATGCAGAAGGATTTGAAGTTGTTAATGGTTGTTCCAAACAAGGAGAGATCACTCCTATTATACAAATCACTAAGAAAAATGAACAAACATCCAATGTAGACTAGTTGACATCACATGTTGCCCCCATCAGATAATGAACTATGGATGACATGGAGGATGGAGTTTCCAATGTAGAAGAAGAAAAAATGTCACTGAGGGGTGTTACAAAGAAGTGGGGTATACCTAATTCCATTTTGAGGGTATGGCTGATGGGAAAATTTATGACAAAGATGAAGGGACCATGAACAATTTTAATTGCAAAAGAAGTGGATGAAATAGTGCAGTGGTGCAAGGACATGGTTGATATTGGTCACAGTCTAACAATCATTAAACTATAATGGGTTTTTTCCCAAATTAGTGCAACAAGGCCTAACCCATTCATCACTGACATGTCGGGGAGATTATGGTGTATAGGTTTTAAACAACACCACCTAGATTTGACAATCAAAATAGTTGAAGTAGTGGACACAGATAGAGAAAATAGCCTTCATCCTTATATTTTTACATATTTCTATGACAATCTAAAAAATAGTACTTGACTCAACCACTATGCCTCCAACATAATTTGGAACTAGAATGAGACTGGAATGCAACATGGTAGGAGTTGTGTAATAAGAGTCATTGGTAGAAAGGGAATAATATTTATACAATGTTACTTATTTCATCAAAAATATAATAAACTTATTGAAATGAATGCAATTGCATCTAGATAGCTATAGTTCTGCTCAATTAACTTTTAAATAATGAATAGCTACAAATAAAATAATTGATGAAGAATATACCGCAAAATAATATATATTGAAAACTTTAAGAGATAAAAAACTCATTACAATCTCTTGCTACAACTAAAATCAATAACTCCATATAAAATTTTGTCTAATGAAGTTTAAATATAATTAATTAATTTTTCTATTAATGAACTATATGTTAAACTTAATTAACACCTTTGTATAATTTTACATGTAAAACCAGTTTAAAAACCAAGAAACAAAGGAGAAACTCCTAAAATATGCTCTGAGGAATTCAATCTCAATCTATTAATTTATAGATTGATATACATTGAATGCTAGAATTATTGTAGCACAGAGTAGTTGCAAACATTAATGTCAGATAGGTGAGAGAGCATGTTAATAAACACATGAATTTCATGGTCATTGGATGGTGCTTGGTCTGTGCCAACTACGTTTGATTGATCTAATTAATTTACTTTTGCTAACATGCCCCCATAAATTAATTATCAAATTGTCTTCAATATCCCCCCATAATCTAGAAATGATGGGTTCTACCCTAAAGCCTTGTTAGGTACCCATTTACAATCACCTATCAAATTTAATCTTTCATATTAATTCCCCTCATCATAATCACTTTGGGTTTTCATGGTTTACCCCTAACTGATGCAATTTTGAAGTGGTTTGAAGCTCACCACGAACTCCACAAACATCACACAAGTGGTTTCAAAATCACCACAAACTTCGCACTGAAGTGGTTTTGGCTCACCACAAACCTCATTCACAAATGGTTTCAAGATCACCATAAGCTTTGCACTCAAGTGGTTTGGATTACTGCAAACCAAGCACGCACTGGTTCTAATGACCTCAAATCATCATCATAGAAAAACTATCATCACTCTGGGCTTTTATCCTTCTATACTTGCATCAAAATTGATTATTGAGTCCATATAAAAAGAAATCCATCTACCAAGATACATGGGTACCCAGCTGCTGTATTCGCCAGTTCTATAGGAATCCTTTTCAAATACATGGTTCATCAATATGTTATACCAAAAACCTCTAGGGTGTTGGGCACAACCGATAATGCACCCCTTACAACAAATCAAGTGTTATACATACTTTTGTTCTGCCTTTTAACAAAGGTGACTCGCACTTAAAAATCTGCCTAGAATACATAACCCACTAACAATAATTTTCTCAATTTTATCATGGGGGATATTATCTAACAATTTTCTTCAATTCAAATAACCAATGAAACAAGCACATTCTACCACCTCACCAAAAACATACTCTTCAATTAGGAGCACAAATCATTTAGTAATCCACTTTAACATGACCACCTTTGATGATAAGAGACCAATTCTCTCACCTCCAACTTAAACACTTTGTAAATGGTGCACTCACAACTAAATCTTACAACTAACTTTAAGTACTCACTTGATTCATTCACACACCAAAAATATATACCTCACCTAGCACACAAATCAAAATGAACTTACACACTATATTTGTCCATGTCTTGTTATAAATGTTGGTATGTTTTTTGCAGTTTTCTTGCAGCAATCTTTTCAGCACCGTCAGCTCCTCTTGAACTGATAAACTTCATACAAGAAACTCATCCACCAATAAACTTTAGCCTCCAATCACATTTTCATATGCCATTTAAAAGCAGTAGCTTTCAAACTAGCAATTTCCTCACATTTTTTTGGTTAAAGACTTTCCATAACTGATCTCATCCTCACCATGAGATAACTCCCATGCTCTTATCTCACAAGGATAAAGTATGCACTCTCTGCCACTCCCACTTGCATAGAGGTGCTCCACAAGCCACTAATCTCTGATCAGTAGCTTCACACAATGCTTCTACATTTTCTTAAACATCTCCAACATCTCAATAGATGCCCATTCTGCACACACACCACAGTTAACAATTTATGTAGCAAACAAATTCTTTTTGTGTCCACACAAAGTGACAATCAGGCAAATAGATATCACATCAGACACTAAGAGCCAACAAAAGTTGAGAAAAAAAGTAGCATGCTACTAGCTGCAAATTGGAGAACACATTCAAACTCTTCATTCTCTTCCCATGACTTTGATACCAAGTTGAAAAACCAGGAAACAAAGGAGAAACTCATAAAATGAGCTCTGAGGAATTCAGGTTCAATCTATTAATGTATAGATTGATATACATTGAATGCTAGAATTATTGTAGCACAAAGTAGTTGCAAACATTAAGGCTAGGCAGGTGAGAAAGCATGTTAATAAACACGTGAATGACATGGTTGTTGGACGGTGCTTGGTTTGTGCCAACTACGTTTGACTGATAATTAATTTACCTTTTCTAACAAAACCAACTAAACCGGCAAACTCAATATAGTATATAGTTATATAAATCTTATATATAAACAATATTTAAAACAATAATTCCTATTTAAATATTTTCCAAAAAAAAACTATTACCTCGAAACTTTCATATTACTAAAACTAGATTAAAACCTTTATTATTTTTATTTAAATCTATATTTTAAGTAAAATTAACATTAAACCAAAATTTGGGAATTAAAAATAGTTATAGTTCAAGAAAGGAATCTTTTAAAAAGCAAAAAGAGGGATATATTCCTAAAAGAAACAAACTAACCTAGACTTTTAAAGACAAGTCAAGAGAATTTGACTTCTAAAACAAACCCACGTATACCACACTTTTAACAGCTTTCCTTTTATACTAAAGGATAAATAGATAAAAGTTTTCGAATGAGAAAGAGGGTAAATACTATTGCACTAATATAGCGTTCAACCTATTTAGTACATTTTCTTAACGACAATGGTATTAAGCACAAAACTTAGTTAACAGATAAGACTAATTTCTCTGAAGAATAATTCAGTTCATTATTGAAGGAATTAATTAATCGGAAGACCACAATGTTGTGTAATTAAAAGTTAATGTATACGAATTTATGTCCATGAAAATCATTTAGAGTGAATGTTTGATTACCAATCTATCAATGTACAGGAAATGCGCAGATATTCATAAATAGTTCAATAGAATGAGATGAGAAGAAAGGATTCCCAAAAGTAAAGGGGTAAGGGCATCCATCAAAAACATATGTTAGACATGTATACAGAATATGATAGCAAGTCATGTATGCATTGTAAAAATTAAAAAATAAGTATAAATTAGTAACATATGGAAAAAAATTAATTATAAATTAATAATATATGTAAACATATCAAAATAATTAAGAAAGTTTCTAAGTTTATATGTTTTATTTATTTATTTTTTAAATTTTTATTTTTATAAATATATAATAAATAATATTAAAAACTTATATATTGCATACTAATATTTTAAATTGGTTCATTTTAAAAATATTGTAAATTAATAAAAAATGTAATAAATAAAATGGAAATATTTATATTATAAAATGACATATATTTATCATATGTCATATATATCATATATATTATAAAATAAGACATATTTATATTATTAAATAAAATACTATATCATCTATAACAGATTTTTAAGGTTTATTGAAAAATGGCCATTTAATTCCAGATTCCAGACATGGCATAGTGGATTTTCTTGCTATGAGAAATTGTTAGTGGGAAAAAGGAATTTTCTTTTTATGGACTTCCTTCTAGAAAGCGATTTTGGAGAAATATATTTCGAATTGAAGAGGGAATTCTGGTAGTCTTGGGGAAACAAGGTTTCCTCTTTATAATGTGTCCTCCGCTTTCATTCCATTTCTACATTTACACTACATTCTATTCCCTCTCTAGTGGCTGCTCTTTCTGTTTGTTGTTTGTTGTTTTCTTCTTTCTTTTTTTTGCTTTTCGTGGCTTTCCTTACCACTGTTTGGTGGTCTTTTGGTTCGCTATTCCTTTTGCTGTACTTTTCCAGTCCCTTAGACCCTTGTTGGTATCTTGTTAGACATTAATAAATTTATCTTATCTTATCTTCTCACACACTCACTGCTTCAATTCTTTTCTCTTGCTTCAAAGACACTTGAGAATGGTTCGTTTTGGATTGCTTAATTTCGTCACATTTCTGCTGTCCATTCCAATCTTGGGCGGAGGAATATGGCTCGCAACCAAGGCAGGCACTAATTGCGAGAAGTTTCTTCAATGGCCTCTCATTGCCATTGGGGGTTTTCTCATACTCCTCTCTCTCGCCGCCTTCCTCTGCGTTTCCTGCACAGCCACATGGTTGCTCTGGCTTTACATGGCCGCCTTCATTTTGCTCATTTTGCTCTTGTTCTGCTTCACTGTCTTTATCTTCGTCGTCACAAGCAAGGGCGCTGGACATGCCGTTTCCGGTAAAGGGTACAAAGAATACAGACTTGGGGAGTACTCGAAGTGGCTGCAGAAGAGAGTGGAGAAGAGCAGCCACTGGAACAAAATCAAGAGCTGTCTTCAGGAGGGCAAAGTATGTAAGAAACTTGCTCATGATTCGGTCGGCCAAGTTGCAGAGGAATTCTACAAAAGAAATTTATCCCCAATTCAGGTAACTCGCTTGAGCTTCCACGCCTAAAATCTGCATTTTTTATTTTAAATATTGTAATTATGGAGAATTTGAGCACTCTTCTGCGTTTTTCATCTCATGAAAACTACGGTCTTGATCCCCCTTGTGGAATTTGATCAATTGAGTTTTGCAGTCGGGTTGCTGCAAGCCTCCAACCTCGTGTAATTTTGTGTATGTGAATGCCACTTATTGGACTTCCACGGCAGGCAACATAACAGACATGGATTGTGCCAGATGGAGTAATGTGCAGAATCAACTGTGCTATAACTGCGATTCATGCAAGGCAGGTGTGCTGGCAAAGTTGAAGCCCGAGTGGCGTAAGATTGCTATAATCAATATTGTGGTGGACGTCCTTTTGGATGTGATTTATACTGCGGGGTGTCGTGCGTTGAGGAATAACAGGCGCGAAGAGAGAAATAGGAATGGATATCCTTGAGCTCCAGGTCCGGCTATGGCCAAGGAAGGGAAAATCAATGTGCTGCAAATGATTATTCTTCTTTTAACCTTTTTTTTTTTTTTGGTTGTATCTGTGGAGGGTGTGAGATTCATTATAGTCAGAGTTGTTAGATTGTACGAGACGAACTAAGTTCTAAAGAGAATTTACTGTTGACTAAATTTCAAAATACTGAAAATACAATAGATTTTTCCAAAAATTTTATGATCTACACATTTTGTAATAAAAAACCATAAAAAATTACTGTATTTTTGTAAATTTAAAAATAAAAAATTGACTTTTTAAAAAAATGTCTTTAGTACATTCTATCTGAAACTTAGCCCGTCCTATTTCAAAGTCACTCTACAGCTTTAGAATAGAATTTTTTTCTCCTGCCTTATCTCAAATGCTTCTGTGTGCAGTCTGATCTAAGTTAGTTATGACAAAAGCCCCCAAGCGAACTTAATTTCTTTTCACTCATTAAAATCAAATTTTAAATTGAATAAAATCTAATGCTATTGAACTTTGAAGTTTACATGCATCAACATCTACTCATTTGAAAAACATAATGCGCCTTAAGTTGAAACGAAAGGTTATTTACAATAAACGTTCCAACTAAAATATAGCATCAATAAAGATCGTAAAGTTCTTTTAAGAAAGAGTTATTTTTGTTGGGAAAGTTGTTTAATAGAAAAGGTAAAGTCATTTTATTATTATTATTATTATTTAGTTTTATAGTATGTAGTGATGTATTATAATTAGAAAAAATGTCAAGTATTTAAAAGGTAATCAAAATATTTTTATTTGGAGTGAGATTATTTGGATATTTATTTATGTTGTATTGTTAATCTTTCTCTTTATTAATTAAAATTTGAAATTCAGAAGTAACAAAAATTATTTGTCATTTGTTGTCTGCAACTTTTATTTCAAAATTCAATCTTGCTCATCATAGATAGTAATAATGAAATTTAATGTTAAAAACTTAAATAGAGTTTTCACCTTAAATATCTAACATTTTTCCATTAATAAGATAGCTTTAAGAACTAGATGAGAGCATTTGAAGATAGAGGACAAGAATTAGAATATGTTCAATATTTATATATTCCTTTCTAAAATTATATTTACATCTATATGGTCAACTTCATTTTTATGCCTTGTGAATATTTGAACAAAAAAACCTATTTCAAACTATCAAATAAGAAACCAAACCAATAAAGTACTTGCCTTTAGTTAATTTTAGTTTTAAGTTAGATAATTAGTTGTAGTTTTAATTGTATTGTATATAAAATTATTTTAAAAAAAATTATCTAACAGTTCAATTATAATTAAATTTATAGTTCAATTAGAAATAAAATTATGGTAAAGTTAGAAATATGTTTAAAATTACATTTTTCAATATTTTCATTTAACATTAATTTTATAAAGTTAAAATTGTTGTGTGACATAAAAAAATATTTATTTTTCTACCAAATTTAAAGTATCATTTTATTTTGAATTTGCAAAAAATGCAAATACTATTATTATTATTCCTATTTTAAGAAAAATTATAATTATGAATATTATTACATATATTTTTTATATAAAAATAAGAAACTATCATCAAACCCGATCAATTAAATGAGCTAAAATAAATTGATATTTTCTATAGAAATAAGTGGCGAAAATAATGTATTATGGGTACAAATTCGAAAATCTCGTTTATAAGACCCAAACTCATTTAACCAATCAAATAATAGAAAAATAATTTTTATACATGATAAAGTTAAAAATATTGTATCTAACTTTAGAAAACATGAAATTTATTACAAAATACAAAATCTAAAGAATTCTAATTGGTCTAAACAGTTTTATTTAATCACTAGTTAACACTAAAAACTCAAAAACTGATGCAAGTACTAATAGTACAAAACAAATTTTTAAAATATTTAAGCAAACAAAGTATGAAATTCATTTAGAAAAATTAATATATTGATTCTATATTAATATATATTAATTTTAATTTACAATCAATTTTCACATTAGTCCATTACAAAGGTGAATTACTAACAACCTTAACTAAATTGAGAAATTTAACATTTCTAACAACGTTGACTAAATTGAGAATTTTAACATTTCTAACAACATTGCTAACTAAAATCACAGCTTGAAAAATCTAATAATTATTTCAAACTATATAGTCTCATAATAATAATAACAAGTGCCACCTAGTGGCTAGTACTTGCCTTTAATTTTTAATTAATTTTAATTTAAATTATAATTATTTTTTAAAATATTAGAAAAATAAAAATAGAATAAAATATTAAAATTATAATTAATTAATTTTCATAGCAATGTTAATTAGAATTATTTTTCAAACTATTAAAATAATAGAAATAGAATAAATATTAGAATTATAATTATTTTTAATTATGTTTAGGATTTGTTAAATTGATCATTATTATTCTTGTATATACACTACATTACTATTTTCAACACCTTTTTAATAAATTTGTAAAAGAATACTAAAAAATATTTATTAACAAATCTACAATATATTAGTCTGCAACTATATTAACCAAGTTCAATAATTTAGAGATATTTTTCATAATAAAAATATCATAATATTATTATATTCTAGTAGTATATTTTATATTAAATATTTAATGAATATATTTATTATTTAATTATATATAAATGAAAATTTTATATAATATATTAAAAATAAAATCAAATAAGCAGTCAATACTTTTTAATATAATATAACAAAGCTTAATATTATCTTATTTCATAATATACATTAATCTTTTGGTATAAATTTTAAACAAAATAAAAATATTAACAAATAGAAATATGAATACAATTTGTATTATTAGAAAAAATTCTAAATTTAATAATTTAATTTTTTTTTAAATAGTAAAAAATTTAATGTTAATTTAAATATTAATATTTTTTAAAGAAAAAATAAAAATTATAAGCAAATAAAATCACATAATTTTTTATATAAATAGTTGTTAATGTATAATTAATATATAATAAAAATTAAAATTAAAAATTTTTAAAACTATGAACAAAATAAATATATATTATAATATCATAAATTTTTATTTAAATGATGATTTTAAATGATATATAAAAAGATCATTCTATCTTAAACTTAAAATATATATTTAATTATTTTGAAATATCAAATATCTTTTTCAAAAGATCTTAATACATTAGAGCAACAAAATTAGTTACAGTATAGCAAAGTTAATATTATTAATTAACAGTTTTAGATATCTGTTAATTAATAATATTAACTTTGCTGGTGGATTATGATTCCTTCTATCTACATATGAGAAACAATGGAGGATTCTCCGGATCTTGCAATATATGCAAGACTTTAAAGGGCAACGACGTTAGTGGGCACAATATTATAAAACTCGCGAGACCTTTGATATCAGTGATTATGAAATTTGCGTGTTAAATGAAAATGACGGAAAGAGCACAAACTTTCAGAGAAATGAATCGAGATTTTTTTCGCAGCTACGTGCGCCCAATTTCTTGAATAAATTTTCAGGAGACGAGATTTTTCCGGACACTATTTTAACATATATTTAATCATATTTGCGTGAAAAGAACGGTGATAAATGCAGGACAAATAATACCTGCGATTGAAATATTTAAGAGATTCTCCGTTGACAAAGCACGAAGAATACCCCTCCGCTTGGAAAATGTCGCACCTGTCTAAAACTTTACCTGTAAAGACATCACACAAATATTTAGTGAATATGCAATGATATTTTGACAATAAAGATATTCTGTCAAAAAGATGAATAGATACATCTCGGTACTATCCAATTAAAACAAACTGCAAACAAGCAATTCTTTAAAAGCATCTATTAAAACTTCCCATCAAAATGTTCATTTCTATTTTTAGAAGATCTTTTAAAGCGTTTAACTCTAAACACAAGCTTTTTTCCAATTTGAGTGATTTATGCTTTTAAAATTCGGTAAAAAAATACTTCTAAATTTCTTTAAAGACATGCTTTAAAATTCCTTAAAAATCAAATGCTTTAAAAATTAAAAAAACATGTTTTCTTAACATATGTACACAGATCTGGTGGATTTTTTCAAACCATTTGAATTTAGGATTCTCTATATATAAGATTCGTGCATTGCATTCAATATAATCCTTGCAACTTGTTGAATTACAATACATTCTTCTTACACGGGTACTGCTTGAATTCTGTTTTTTCATGGCTGAAAAGGCATTTCTAGGAGCACTTAGTTTAGGGGAATTTCTGTTGTCAGTACCCATCTTAGTGGGAGGAATAGTACTGCTCGCAACAAGTGGGTGCGACAAGTCTTTTCACTGGCCTGTCGTTGCTGTCGGAGCTTTCCTGGTGCTCGTCTCTCTCACCGCCTCTTGCTTTCTTTGCAGTTTGTTTGCGGTCAAGCATAGGCTATTCTTGGCCGCCTCTCTCTTGTTCTTCTTCGCCATCATTGCCTTCATTGTCTTTGCCTGCGTCATCACCTACAATTCTGCCGGACGGTTCATCCCCGGTAGAGGGTACGAAGAATACCAGTTGGGAGACTACTCAAAGTGGCTGCAGAAGAGAGTGGAGAAGAGCAGCAACTGGAACAAAATTAAAAGATGCATCCAGAATTCCAATGTATGCAACAAACTTGCGGTTGATTCCGCCGACGAAGTTGCAAAGGAGTTCTACAAAAAGAATTTATCCTCAATACAGGTAATCCACTTGAACTTCCATGCCAAAAATCTCATAATTTCTATCTATCATAATTAATAACGTAACTGTGGTGAATTAGATTTATGTTTCTCTCATTCTATGAATAGTAGGGTTCTCATATGTTTATATGCTATTTACATGTGAAATTTGAATCGAATTTTGCAGTCCGGCTGCTGCAAGCCTCCGAGCTCGTGCAATTTTGCGTATGTGAACGCCACTTATTGGATTTCAACAGCAGGAAACTTTAGAGACATGGATTGTAGCAGGTGGAATAATGAGCAGGATCAACTGTGTTATAACTGTGATTCGTGCAAGGCGGGTGTTCTGGCGACTGCAAATGAGGACTGGCGTAAAGCCGCTTTTATCAGCATTCTGGTTTTTTTCGGCATTACGGTTTTGACGCTTGGTCTCCATTGCGCGGTCTCTGTGTTGTGCGATTCTTCGCCGCAACGAAGGGGAAGTGAAGCTGATATATGTTAATTTCTTCTACAGACAATTTGGTATAAAACAGAAACTAGCTCAAATGGGTGTAAGAGTTATGTTTATAGAAAAATATATGTAAACTATGCTTTTAATAGACCAGCTGTAGTTTTGGTTGTATAAGAATTCTATATAAAGGCGCTATTGCTCTTGCAATGCAATTATTATCTATTATTGAGCACTTTCTCATTTTTAAAAAAAAATTTCTTCAAGAAAATCCCGCCGACGCTTCCTCTTCACCGTCTGTCATTATAACGTCGTAGGTGTTTTCATTTTGAAAGGGCTTGAGCTGATTTTCACATCCAACAGATTTAAACAGAATGACTACCATTGA
Source organism: Chamaecyparis obtusa (assembly GCA_027943335.1). Taxonomy (NCBI): domain Eukaryota; kingdom Viridiplantae; phylum Streptophyta; class Pinopsida; order Cupressales; family Cupressaceae; genus Chamaecyparis; species Chamaecyparis obtusa. The sequence goes on along the minus strand of BSBK01007120.1, from coordinate 960,633 downwards.
ATTGATCGCCAACGTTCATTATTTGAAAACTTGATTGGCGCACTTTACACTGCCCACTTTACACGTTGAATCCTTACGAAGGCCGACCCAAAAAAACCAGTGCTCCTTCCAATATCCACTGGCCAAGGCAGGCCCAAATGAGCGGCTAGGATTAATCTCTCATATCATTCCATGGAAGTACGTTACGCCCGACACCAATGCGTGCACAGGTGTCACCTTGACCAAAAACCAAAACACGGTAGATTAAGTAAATTTTGTGAATCCTTTTACATAAGAATGGGGATTTTCTACGCAGAATCCATATTGTTTTGGGCTGCTTACCTAGCCACCGGTGAGAAACACGAGCAAGTAAGTAGGCAACTGCTGAGCCCAGGCACTATGCGATCCAGTAGAGAAGCGGAAAACCAATTCTATACTAAGACTGTTGGAGCTCTCCACATTCTGTGCCGGATCTTGCCCTGTTGCAATGAACACAGCTGACACAATGTTGGCAGCATGGGCATTGAGTCCTCCCATGGCACCTGCCATTGCAGATCCGGTCAAGTTCTTCAGCATGTTCAGCTCCAACAATGCTGGAACTGTCGTCTTCAACACCTTCTTCACAACCGCCTCTGTTATGACTGCCTCACACACTACCAATTTCCCACGCCCTTCAATCCAGTTCACTGTCGTGGGCTTCTTGTCTGCACAGAAATTGCCTAAAAGAAGAAACCCATTCGCAAAATTAGCTCACCCGTTTTAAGAACTATTTAATTCAATCGTATGGTGTAAAAGTAAAACCCCCAAAAAACAAGCGATGAAAAATCAGAGGAATTGAATTACCGGAAACGCTGATAACTTCCTTGTCAGCGAACGTAGTGTGGAGATAATCCAACACGTTCTGAACACCCTTGGATACCATATTCATTCCCATGGCATCTCCTGTGAAGCATGAGAATCTCATGTACAAATTCTTGCCTGCGATTGGACATTTTATGCCTTGTAGCCTGGCAAATCTGCTTGTCCTGTTTATAAAAAATGCACCCAAAAGAGGTATCAGTTATCTTGATAATATGGCTTTATTTGACTACCCATTCTAGAGATTTGTTTTAAGGATGACTTAATAATATTTATGGTAGCCGTTTTCTCTGTGTGAATTATTAATACAAAGGATGAAATTTATTTTTCCTCTGTGCGTACCATGGTTGGATTATTATTTTTTAAAAATATTTGAGAATTTTGAGTGGACTTTTTAAATTGAGTTGTATGAATTTTAAAAACCATTTTCGAAAATACTCTATAAATATATAAATTTTAATTTGTTGAAATTTTTATTATAGAAATGTGATATGTTTAGATTTTATTAAAGAGATGTAATAATATAAAAATTATTTTGATTTTATTAAAAATATATAAAAAATGAATTGTCCATTGTTTTTAGGAAAAAGTTTTATATAATTTTTTGGTTTATTTTGTTTTTCTATTAGTCAAATTTAAAAATTTAAAAAAAATTCTTAGAATCTACACAGTTTAGACATGATATTGTTGTTTGTCTATAAATAGACTTCGTTTATAATTAAATTATAAACTAATTTATGTATATAATGTCCATGTATAATGTATTAGTTTACTATATGTATTTAAAAAAAAACAATGTTGTATTCAATATAATAGATATTGATATTGACCTCTATATATATAACATGTTTGCATCTACACTATTATATCTTTTCCACACACAGGATTGGTAGCATTGGATTTTGACAATGTTTCTATTCAAATTGGTTAATACAATATTGCCATCAAATAAATGATTGCATTTTTGGGGTCCTCCAACATTAATATGTCGTACCCATTGCACACCTAGGTGTGATTGCTAGTAATAATACATTCTATTTTTCTTATGCACGAGCACTTCAATTCCATTTTCTTCATTCAAAGACATTTGAGAATTGTCCATTTCGAATATCTCTCGAGGGAATGGCATTGATAATACTCAAATATTTTTATTTTGGGTAGGAATTTTTTAGATATTTATTCATAGTGTGTCTCAATATTTGTCGGTTTTTCATTATAATTTAAATTTTTACTCCTATTTTCAAATTTTAAAATGATTATTTATTCTATGTTTGATATTTCCAACTTTAAGACTCATTTAAGGATGTGAGTAAATGATAGAGAATATTAAAAATTTAATAAATTAATTAGTTCTATTTTTAAAAGGACAAAAATGCTTGGTTGATCAATTTAATTAACTGTATATCTTAATTGCTAGTAAGGTTTACTAAGCAATAGACCTCATACTCATGTTTCTAAATATATAAAGATTCTTTTCTATCAATTCTATTATTTTTTAATCAAAAGTTGGAAATATAAAATTGTTAATAATATTATTGAAATGGAGTTGGTCAATGGCGGTGATCATAATTGTGTAGTTATAGATCATCCAAGTCTTAACTCTCGATTCTCAATACAAAATAAGAGAGAAGAATAAAAATTGTGGTTGGTTTTATATATTTTATAATGATATTAGAAATATTCTTTCATCTTTTCAACCATCATCTTAGCTCATATAAATGTGTCTTATTCAATATATCTCTATGCTTTTGATTTTAAGTTACAAACCAAATTCTAACGTAGTAAGTGAGATGATCCAAGGCTTACCTAAGTTATTCTATATTTACGAGGTAGTTGAACTTTAGATTCTATTGTTTCTTATTACAATAAAAATCAATAGATAAATTTGATTTAGTGATGAAAATTATAATTTAAGTCCTATATATATGTGATATCCATGATTTTGGTTACAAATAATTTTCACTCTCTTAGTGAGAAAACAACAATTTATCCTGGTCTTCCATTCATTTTCTCGTTCTTCACTTTTTCTTTCATTTTATTTTCTAAATATTTTCACAAAATACTTGTTACACTGAGAGGCATCCACTATAATGGAAATAGGGGGAGTGAACTATCCATGCACATCAAAAAGAATCAGTTACAAACACATGAAAAGTGGAGAACGCTTTTAAAATAGTGGCCATAAACTAGTAGTTGCACACTTCTTGGTGTGCAAAGAATAGTCGATAGGTTTTATATATTTAAGAGCACACCATAATATAGGGAAAAATAACTAAAGTGCTTAGGTAGGTTGGGAAGTGGGAAATCGATTAAGTTGGCTAATTAATAATATTTTGATTAATACAAATAATGAAATATATGTGTTGCTCTACTACTCTTCTAGGGTTTTGTTGCTCTACTACTCAATACTTGTGCTACTTTCTATAGGCATGTATGGGTGATGTGTTGGGAGACCCAACATGGGTTTCTCACTCCATGATGTCCATGTACAAAACATGTTCATCTTAGTAATGTGTAAAAATTCCAAAAGCCTAAAAATCAAAATCAACTAAGGATTGAGGAGAAGGAAGAAACACAAAAGGAAGAATATAAATTATAGTTCCCCCCATTAGTCGAAGAGTCTCTAAGATCGCATAAGAAAAAATGATCTATTTGATCTTACAACCTTAAACTCTAAGATGGATCTTGGGGTTCATCCAAATAATGTTAATGTTGAGAAGGTAATAAAACCTATGACTTAGACTACTCTAGAAGAAGGGATATTTTTGCAGAAAAAGAGAGTAAGAAAACTAAAAAAAGTGAAGATCAAGAGAGAAAAAGTGAAAAGAAGACCCAAGATGTTAAACCTTCAAAGAAACCTTATGAGGAAGAGCTGAAAAAGATGATTGTGGATCTTATTATATCTAGTGATAAGAGGAATTTCCTAGTGACTAATGATGTCTCTGTGGATGGGAAGAAACTCTCCAACCTTAAGACCCCCCCAAAGGTATTTGGGGTGGATGAGTCTAGGAACTTGGATGAGATTGCTAGAAATAAAGAAAATATTGAGCCATGTGAAGCCCAAAGGAAAGTAGAAAGACCCAAGGATTAAATAATCTCAAAGAAAACCTAACTTTTCTTGGGATCTCAATGACTCCCCCAGCCACAAAATCTAGAAAATAGGGTGATAGGTCAAATGATGAGCTAGATTGGAATGTTGTTAGGGAAAAATAAGAAAAACAAAAGATGTTGACAATAATTATAAGCAAGACCTAGACTTACAAAGCGAGAATATAGAGAAAGAGAAGTGGATAAGGATGTAGCCAGTGGGAAGCAGAGCACCATGGATTGTTTCTTTGATGCAAAAAAGAAGAAGTACATTGTACCACTCTATGGAGTAGTCCAAGGATGGATTTTTTATTTAAGATAGTTAGTCATGAAGATAAACTCAAGTGTAATATGTGAGGATTAAATATCTAGGTTAAACAACACATGCTTAAATGTAATATTATAAAAAATAAAGTGGATATCTTGCTCCTTTTGGAAACTAAGATGAAAAAGGATGGTTTTGCAAAGAATGTTAGGAACATATGGCCTTCTATAGAGTGGGAGGTTAGTGTGGCTAAAGGTACCTCTAGAGGCATTTCTACCCTTTAGAACCCCAAAAAGGTGTCACGTATGGATTTTTATTCTTCTAAGAATTGCCTGATTAGTACTTCTAAAGTCCATAACTCTGAGTTTTCTTGGAATCTTGTTATTGTGTATGCCTAGAATGTAAGATATTTAAGGAGATCCTTATGTGATTCCCTTGTTTCCATTATTCTTGGTATTCAATTAATTAAATGGAAGGTGGGATGTAATTTTAACTCCTCTCTATATCCCTCAAAAACATATGGAGGTATAGAGGAGTTTAATGATAGCATGGTGGATCTAGAGGACTTCTTCTTAGTGGTAAGGATGATTGATATTGACCTTTAAGGTTCTATATTCAATTATTCTAATATGTTACATGGTCAAAATATAATACAAGTTATCTTGGACAGGTTCTTGCTATATCCTAGTTGAACCAATCTTTCTGACTTCACTTTAATGACACAACCTAAGAAGAGATAAAATCATAACACTTTTATATTGAATTGAGATAAAAGAGTATAATATGGTCCCTTTCCTTTTAGATATTATATAATGTGGAATTTTCATTCTGACTTCTGAAACCTTGTGGAACACAGGTGGAAGCTTCCTTGTGTGGGGTCCACTATGGTCTAAGTTATAAAAAAATTAAAAGACATTATAGAAAAGGTAAAGAGATGGAATAGAATATCTTTTTGTAATATTCTTAATGAGAAGAAACATGTGACTATGGACTTGAAGGATAATCAAAGTAGAATGGAAAAGAGAGAACAAAATGCTTCTATTTGTTAAACAGGAAAAGACTAAAAGAGAAAGATGGATAAGACCTAGCAAAAGAGAAGAAAGTGTTTTGGAAATAAAAATAAAGAATACAATGGCTAATAGAAGGGTATAAGAATACCAAATTCTTCCTTCAATATACTCTTAAAAATATAAGCCATAATAGAATAAGGAAAATGCAACTCCTGGAATCTACCTTTACTAAAGATGAAGAGGAAATAGCTAATATTATTATTTCTTTAATTATTGACTCTAATAAGAGTGCTAACAGCTACTTTTCTAACCTTGATGGTATGCTAGACATTATTCCCTACCTAATTACTAAAGAGGTCTAATAGAAATTTAGTGAAAAACAAAGGGCCAAGAGGATTCAACAAGGCCTAGCAAGAGAACAAAGGCTAACCTAAAGGGAAAGGCAGAAAAAAATACCCTATAGATCTCTAAGAAATGAAGAATGTGGCTCTCAATATGAACCATCTCAAGATGGAAGTGGAAGAAACTCTAAATATTTTGGCTTAGTTTCTCTTCTATGGTTTCATATTGTATTTTCAAAAACAAAAATATCGTCTCTTTCTTGTTGATTCTTATCTTTATCTAATGAAAAACTTTATAGTTTAATTATGAAATTTCTAACTATGTGTAATGTTGTTTAATGCCATATTTGGATTTGACTCTATTAAATGGTTTTGGGTCCCTTCAAAACCTATTTTTACCATTCTTGAAAAGTTTCCAAGAAGTTGGAGATGATGTTTTCTTGTCTGGTGTATACAAGGCTCTTGGACCTCATGGCTTTCGTGTAGTATTCATTCATGAGTTCTACAACATTAAAGGGAGGGATATTTTTAATGTTTCTCAAGATTTTTTTAGAACTAGAAAACTCCAATAGAAGGTAAACTCCACTTTAATATCCCTATTTACTAAGGTGGTAGAAAATAGCAACATGGAATACTACAGACCCATTGTTCATATCTATAAAGATACGATTGTTGTATTCTTTCCATAAAGGCTAGCTGGCATGAAGAAGTGAGCTCCACCATAGTTCATGATGCAGGAGCATCTGGGGTCCTTAGCAATCTTGTGTCACCAAACACAATTTAGAAGTGTTAGGTTTTCTCAGTAGCTTCTTTTGGCTCTTGGTGATGTTTTCCTTCATTTATCGACGAGGCTTGGTTTTGTTCAGTTCCTTCATTAACCGAGTTGGCTCGGTTCCTTCGTTTGTCTCGAGTTATTTCCTAGTGCTTGGTAACCTTGCTCATTGAGTGGTTTATTTTGATTTCATGTTGAGGCCGACTTGTGCATTTAATTTTGGTCACGGATTTAATTTTGGTATTGATCATTGGGAAGCGTGTGGACCTAGATTTGTTCATTTGTTTCTCCAATGATGGATCTGAAGGCTAACTTGTTTTAGTAGCCTCTTGTATAAATGTAGTGGTTGGTTGTAGTTTTAGGGCAGTGCTAGATAGTAGATGAGTAGCAGATCAGTGCAGAAGATAGAAGATAGTTTTTGGATCCTTGCATGTTGGAGGACTGTTGTAATTGAAATTGAATATATGTGGACCTAATCGGGAAGGACTTATAGCTCGACACGTATGACGTTATTTGATGAAATATAAATATCAGTTCTACATTCTCCCTCTCTGTGTGTTTTCTTGCTTTCGTGTGTTGTTTTGCAAGGTGATTTGGGATTAGGGTGTGCCCTTTACCCCTCTTCCTACCCTACCTTGCATCAGTTTGTGAATGAAAGGATGAGAGGTAGGGGGAGACCAACTGGGAAAGTTCATGTTAGGGTCAAGAGACAAAACCCATTTCATAGAGACAAGAGATAGAAGTTTTTTCTTGAGATTCCATGAGTACTCACTAAGTGAGCATGAGGTGAGAAACTAATTCCAAATTCCTTTCACAATAGGAACATCTAATAACAAATTGGATTCCTTTTTCTGAATATTGTCCAAAGTGAGGAATTTCTTGTAACAAACTATTTAAGTTAGGAGAATCTAATTTTTTGTGCAACTTTAGAATTTTACACAATTTTCCAATTAAATTCTTGGGGACATTGAGGAGAGAGTAGATTATATCTTGATTTAACAGAGTAAACCACATCAATAGAATGACTCCAATTAATTTTCTCAACAAGGTCCAATCTATAAAATCTCAAAGACTTAAGAAGCTAAAGAAGTTGAATCACCACGACCTTAAGTGGACCAAAAAACATAAAGGGTTGATTCTCCAAGTTAGGAGAATAGAGCAGATATCCCATTAATTTTACACTTATGTACTAAGTTTTGAAGAAATCTCCCTTTGAAGGTTGAAGAAAATAGGATGGAATTCCAAAGAAGTGTTGTAGATCACCGAGTCTTTCCAAAAATAGACATTTTGTCCATTCCCTATTTTCTAGACACAACCTTGTCAAAGAGTAAGAATGGTTTTGATAAGGTTGTTCTAAATATTAGAACTACAAGAAAAATAATTCTCAATGAAGATTAATCCTCCTAGATTCTAAAGATTTTTAGAGACCAGGATGTTTGACCAATCCACAAAACCATTGATGAGTTTCTATTTGATTTTAGCCAATAGCGCTAGATTTAGGAGACTTGAATTTCTACCTGTTTAGGGGTGAAATGGATACTAATGAATCTAAAAATATGAACTATGTGAGATGAGTTCATTAATTAACCATTCCAACACTAACACTCAAAATCAAGAAAAATAGGGGCATCCAAACATAACTCTCAATATAACCCAAGTTTGATTAGCAAAACCCAAGAAGGTGAAGCCCTGCCAATGCTAAACCCAAATTATATCAAGGAAGTACACAAGAAAGTCCTCTTTCACACAATGTAGGATTTGATTAAAGATGTGTAAATACAAATGTGAAATTGAACCAATTAATTTAATGAGAAAATTAAGATAGATCTAGATACTAAGTGCATGCAATCAGCCTAATTAAGATATGAAAATTGGTCTAAACTAAGAGGTGAAATGAATGATAGAGTACTCACCTTGAAATGTGTAGAGGAATATGCCTTTTTTCTCTGAAAACTACAGATCTAAACCTATGACATAACTTCCAACCGCGGATGCGCGATCACAATAGGAAACCCAAAAAATGTTATTTTTTCTCATACCTTCGAGAACAAGTCGATCTATTGCAACATGTTCTGAACACTTTTCCATGAAGTAATCATGTTCCCATGACACTCTAATAAAGTTGACCCAACTTCTTCATAAATGTCTTAGCAAGTAGTTTCTAGATCTGTGGTTGCAATTATGATATCCTTCTCCTGCACATAGAAAAGCTTGTTTTGGGGTTTGGGTGGATGAGGGATTGCCTTTGTCAAGCCCTAGATTGAGGAATCAACCTTGAAATTGAAATGTAAATATAAATATAAAGAAAATGCTAACATGTAGTAGGATTTAATATATCAAATAAAGGATACAATTACCTTTGTAGATGCAATTGAATTTGATATGTGATCAAGTATGTAAATTTAATAGCCTTGACTCAAAGAAACCAAAAGGAAATCAAAGAAGACAAAACCTCATGTATAGGAATGTATGTGGCATGCCATGATGAAAGATGGAAGAACTTGAGTGATTGGAATGATGGATCTACTCCTTACAATCTAAAATCCACTACCCCCTTGAAGGAAGAAGCTTGATGCAAGAAGGAAATACTTGAATTTGATGAATGCTTGAAGATGCTTGCTTGATATATCATGAACCTATGTATGCTTTATCTTGATTTCTTGTAGAATGATGATGCATCTTGATCATGATGAAAATGAAATGCCCAATCCTCCTTATATACTATTTTTTGGGATTGAAAACAAAGTAGGTTGACTCAGGAGAAAAAGAAATCAATTGACAAACCTAAGGCACTTCAAGCCCCATAGTTAAATTTCCTCAGGGAAGAGGTTTATGTGGAGAGGAATGGGAAATGATAAGATTTCTCTGAGGAGTCTTCTAATGGCTCCTTTCTAGACTAAGATAATTCAAATAGCCCCTTCAACAAGGTTTGATGTTAGGATCCAACCCACTGATCAATTCTCCAAGGATTCACACACACTAACTCTCACCTCCACTTAACTCCACATCATTAAAATGCTCTCTTACTAAATTGATAGGGAGACACCTACGAGAACTATCCTAGTTCTTCACTAAGTTTTCTTGCAGACTTCTTAGGGATTCTTCACTCTTACAACCCTATTACTATAGGAGGTTCTCTTGGCTATCGTCCTACTCTCCTTGAGTTCCCTATCAATTCAACTTTCTTTCTTCTCTCTTGAACTCACAATTGTAAGTTCATCCATAATTATCCCTCTCCTAATTCCTTGCAAGAATCGAGGGTTCTCCATTATGTTCACTCACTGAATAGTTCTTCTTGACTAGTATGAAAGTCATCATTCTTGACTCTGTCATCAAGATCTCCTATAAGTTTGTTTTTACTACTCTTCCCTAGTCGAACTATAGCCAAGCTCACCTAGGGAAAGATAGTTTAAGTTTCGTGCATTCCTACCAGTAACCTAACAAATAGAAAAGGAATATACATTGGCTCCATTTATTCCATGCATAAAATGAACTAGCACAGTTCAAATGAAGCCATTATTTACCGCTTGGTTGTTCCTCAAAATTCTACCAAGTACAAGACTGTATTTACATAAAACTAAACAAAACCACAAGAATAGAATGAACACACACAATAACTAACAACAATAATTTTGATTAACTTCATCTAGAAATTACACATTAGAAAATCAACTCTGCATCTATTCCACTATTAGACTAACTCCCTAAAAACCAACACCCAACCCTTTACAATCTAAAATTCAAAGGTCTTATACTAGCCTCAAATCAATTACGCTACTGAAATCCAAGGAACAATTGTTCCTTTCATCCTGCGTACACTTGGCAGAACTTACTCATCGGTTACAAACTGAACAAGAACTAATTGGATCCATCCTATGTACATTCTATCAAAATCCATTCATAAGTTTAACCTCTCTTGATGATGTGATCGGGGATCGATCTAACAGATTCTCAGTTTCTCTACTAATATTGGCTTTTTCGATGATCGACATATCCTATCTTGAATGCCTTAGACAAGTTGGTCTTCCATTAGTAACACTTCTTCCCATGCCTTCAATATGGTCAGTAATCCATCCTTTGGCAAGACATACTCCAACGACCTCATTGGAGGTTGGTCTAACTAATTTCTGGCTTCTCCTCTAGTGCAATTCTTCTAATGACCGCTTGTCAACATGACTCCACCTGATGATGCCATCGGCCATCGGTCTGACTCCAAACTACCTGCACCGCTAATGCAAGTTACTTTGATGCTCCACTCAGCATAACTCCACCCGATGTCTACGTCAGCGTGACTTATCTTGAACTCTCATCGGCCATTGAT